>JAULKQ010015537.1:0-16505 GCA_032356285.1 Smithsoniella earleae | reverse complement strand
CAGCCATTCCGGCGGATACTACGTCAAACTGGAATGGATCGGGGAATCGGAGTGACCCCAGAGCCCCGGCCAGTGATTCTGGAACAAAGAATTATCAAACCTCAGACAATACGGCGATGAACAGAAAACGCACGGACAATTCCACATCGGAATCAGGGAACCTCAACGGACTGGCCCGGCGGGATTGGATCAAAGGCACACTCGGCCTGGGAGCCCTGGCGGCAATCCCCGGGCACAGAGTATTGGGCGAAAGCGACCCATCGAATCCGATCCACCGCGAGAACCGGAAACCGGGCACGCGGGACTGGATGCTCAAAAACACGCGGATCGATCCTGCGACCAGATATCGCTGTCCATGGATTGAGGGATACTGTTCGCACACCAGCGCACGCGCGGGTGAGAGCATCCAGTTCTTTGTCAGCACCAACCCTGCGTCCCCATTCACCATAGATATTTACCGGATGGGATTCTACAACGGAGACGGAGGACGCCACCTCACAACTTTGGGGCCATTTCCGGGCGTCGCACAACCCGACCCACCGACTGGCCCCAAGCGCCTGCGCGATTGCCAGTGGGAGCCGTGCACCACTTTGAAGATCCCGGCCGACTGGCTCAGCGGGGTCTATCTCGGCAAGCTCACCGAGGAACGCGAAGGATTGCAGAGCTACATCATTTTCATTGTGCGCGATGACCGCCGAGCCGACCTCATCTTTCAATGCTCGGACACCACCTGGCAGGCATACAACCGGTGGCCCAGTCAGTTCTCCCTCTATGACAATGGCAAACATCAATGGTGGTGGGGCGGCGATGTGCAGATCAGCTTCAACCGTCCATACGGCAAGTACTGTCAGATCCTCAATGCGCCCCTGAGCACCGGTTCGGGGGAATGGTTTCTGTGGGAGTTTCCCTTCGCCTACTGGCTTGAAGCGGAGGGCTACGACGTCACATATATCTCCAACTGCGACACCCATGCCAATCCCGATGGACTGGAACGCGCCAAAGGATTTCTCTCCGTGGGCCACGATGAGTATTATTCCCTGGAGATGTTCCGGCATCTGCAAAGCGCCATTGACCGCGGGTTGAGTATCGGCTTTTTCTCCGGCAATGCCGTTTTCGGGCGCATCGAACTGACGCCGGATCCACGCGGAAATCACCACCGGATTATCGAGCGAGTCGGGGTTTTCGGACCACCGGGCGGCACCGGCGAGTTTGAAGCCATGCAGACGATCGCTCATGAACGTCCATACGGCAATGAACTCATGGGCGCCCACTCGACCGGACCAGTGACCGGAGGGGCGGACTGGGTTTGCGTCAGACCCGACCACTGGGTTTTTGAAGGAACGGGAATGAAACAAGGCGAAGGCATTCCCGGACTGGTCGGATGGGAATGGCACGGTGATCCGGCGGATATTCCCGGGCTGGAAATCGTGGCCACCGCCCCCACCCATATCAATGGCAAACCCAATGGCGGACAGTTCACCGCGACAGTCTATCCCGGCCCGCGCGGTAACATAGTCTTCAACGCATCCACCTGCTGGTGGGCGGACAGCCTGAGCGCCCCGCCCGGCTACATAAGCCCATCGGTTTACACCACCCCCAAAGGCCCGGATGCCCGGGCTCAACAAATCACCCGGAATGTCCTCCGGCGTATGATTGGACCGAAATAGCCGCCCAATCTGAACGGATTCCGATGGAGCCATGGGATCGCTGTCATTCTACGAATGTGAACTGAGCGAATGGTATATTTGTGTGAGGCCATCCAGTCCACCGACATTGCCGGGGAAGACGATGTATGGCATGCCAGGGAAGCGGGTTTCGGCTCCGATTCTCCACATGGGCACACCGGGTAAAATCTGACCGGTGACAACGGCACGCCGCACCATCAGCCCCAGAGTCGCCACGTCACTGGATGTGATGCCACCTTTGGCCACCAGAGCACAGGGACGTATCTCCAATCTCTGTACAATCTCAACCAGTGCCGCCGAGACCGTGTTCCCGATGTCGAGGCTCCCCGCCGCATCCAAACCCGTGACAAGATCGCGACTGGTATAGAGCACGATGCCCCGCCCGGCTCGGAGGGCTGTATGGATCTGCCCGAGAGCTTCGGAAATTTCGGTGGACCTTTCATCGGAATCCAGCAAGGAGGCAACGCGGAGTTCTACCCGGGTGATGTCGGTGTTGGTCAGCAGATGCGTGAGTTGCCCGGTGGATTTAGGGACGTAGCTGCCGACCACGATCAGTGGCGCTCCATCAGTGGGTGTGATGGGTGGCGAACCAGTCAACTGGATGTGCGACGGTGGAGATGCGATCATTCCCGCAACAATCTGCGCCGCACTGCGGATGAGAAAGCGGCGGCCGGATTCCTGTATTGCGACCGCCAGCACGTCGATGTCCTCCAGGGCTGCGGAATTGGCTATACAAATACTTCCAGCTGGTAAAGCGCACAATTGTTTCCTCACTTCATCCGGGCCACCTCGACGAATCATCTCCAGCGCGATGGAATTCACTTGTCCGGAGTCGACCCGGCCCTTGGTCTTTTCCTCAACCCAACTTGGCAGATGCGAGTTCTGATAGCCAAACACCACATCTCCGGCAAAGGGAGTTTCAGCGGCGGGCACGAGTTGATCGCCCTCGGCGACGTAGTGCACATCACCGATCGTATAACGGCCACCGGCCTCGAAATAGGGAATCAGCAGCGTGGCATCAAATGGGCCAAGTTCCCCGGCAAGCACATCCGTCTCCAGCGGGAAATGTCCGCGCAGTGTGGAATCACTCCGGCTCACCAGAGTAAAGGGCCGGCTACCGGCTGCCTCCAGCAGATTCCTGGCAATCGTGCGGTTCACGGACTCTGCAGCCTCGGCGACCATGCTGCGG
The DNA here is from genome assembly GCA_032356285.1 of Smithsoniella earleae. Lineage (NCBI taxonomy): Eukaryota > Viridiplantae > Chlorophyta > Ulvophyceae > Smithsoniella > Smithsoniella earleae. The sequence continues at coordinate 13,631 of JAULKQ010015537.1, read as the reverse complement.
GTGTTGGTGAGGATGTAGAAACAAGGTCCGCTTTCCAGGAACTCCGCCTGCAAAGTTGCCACGTCCCACACCGTGAGCACCGGGACGTCCTGCACCGTTTGTGTGCCGGTCGGGTCATCGTCGAGCACGATGAGCTTATGCTCTGGATGGGCAATGATCCAGTCGCGGATACGGCCCTTCAATTCCTCCGGCCAGACTGGCGGCAATACGGCAAACGTTTCGGTTTTGGAGAGAACCGCAGGCATGAATCAGTCTCCGGTGAACTCCACCTGCACATTTTGAGTCCGGGTCTTGTCGAGAAATACGGCGCGCTTGCCCTGCGTGCCCTGATGCGGCTGCGGGGCCGTCGGGACGGGCGACAGCTTCATCGCCTCGCCGACGTCATCGACCTTGAGACAGAAATGATGCAATCCGGGGCCATTGTCCGCAAGCCAGGTCTGGAGAGGATGATCCGGAGTCAGCGGCTCAACCAGTTGCAGGTGCGTATTGCCCAGGTCGAGGTGTGTCAGCCGCACCGTTCCGTCATTCACCACTTCGCTGTACAGCAACGGAAACCCCAGGGTGTCGCGCCAGGTCCTGAGCGCCGCCTCCGTGTCGGGAACGACAATTGCAAAATGATCGAGTCCGTTATGTTTCATATAATTTCATTCAGTTGAATTTGAACCGTGACCGCCGCATATCGGGACACAGCGGCAGGGTCCTCGTCGCAGACCGATTTGATGGAACATGGTAAATTCATGTCATGTGTGGAGGTCCACAGGAGCACGGCGTTCTGCGGATTGATAGACCGACTCCTGGACGGCGGTGGTGATGAGGTAATCCTCGCCGCTGGTCTCGAATGGCAGGCCATCGAGCAGACGGTCAATGAAGTGACGTTGAGTCGCATACACGCAGTCGCCTGCAAAGCCGCGTCGTTCGTGGGCATATCCGACCTCAATCTCAGTGCCACCAAGTTTCTTGAGGGTGATACGGCCATCGAGGTGCAGCCGGAGGCTTCCCCCGCTGCCTTCGATCAGGAACTCACCGAATGTGTATCGCGCCTCGGGCAGCGGACAGGCTGGCTCGTTATAGCGGTTCGCATCCCACTGACCAAGGGCGCCATTGGCAAATTCAAAAACAAGCAGACCGCAGTCCTCGCCTTTGATGACTGGATTGAGTCGGCGCAGCCATGCGGTCACACGCGATATATCACCCGCAAGATAGCGGAACGTGTCGATGAAGTGCAGGCCGGTCTCATACACGAGCAGCCTTGGGTATTCCCGGAAATAGGGCTGTCGCGGAATGTAGGCATCCTCCCCCCAGCCATCGCCCATTCTCGAACGGAAATTCAGCGAGAACAGTTCACCAATGGTTCCCGAGTCGAGCAATCGCCTGAGCTCCCGATGCCACGGCTGGAAACGGAAGTTCTCGTGCACCATCAGCCGCACATCCGCATCAGCTGCGGCACTCACAATGGCGCGCGCTTCATCAAGCGTTGGAGCAAGTGGTTTCTGGCAGATGATGTGAATGCCGCGACGGGCGGCCTCAAAGCATATTTCCTCGTGTGCCGGAGGCGGAGTGATGACGTCCACAAAGTCCGGCTTTTCGGCATCAAACATCCCGCGCCAGTCAGTGTAACATTTGTCGATGCCAAACTTCCCGGTGATTTCGCTGGCCCGCGTTGCGTCCCGGTTGCTGAAGGCGACAATTTCGACCTCGGGAATCCGCTGCCACGCCTCGTATTGGAAGTGGCTGAAATATCCAGCGCCGATACAGACGCCCCGGAATGGCCTGCGCGAACTCACCTCAATGCGTCCTCTCCAGTTCGAGTGGTTGATCTGACTTCATCTGAGTCCACAGGACAATGGCCAATACATTCAGCCCGGCGGCCACAAAAAAGAAGGGTGTGGTCGAGCCAGTCCATTTGAGCAGATACGGGAACGCCAGTGATGTGACGAGGCTGCCTATATTGCCGGCCATGTTCATGGTGCCGGAGACCGAGCCCGCATTTTTCCGACCGATGTCGGTGCAAAAACTCCACGACGGACTCAGAGTCATGTCCGCGCCGAAGATCGCAACAGTGAACCATACAACTGCGCCGACGGCGGTTTCCATCTGAAGACTCATGAGAAGTCCAGTGGCAGCCAGAGCAAATCCGATGATAGCTGGCAATCTGCGCGAGAGCTGCCATTTGCCCGCCTTGTATATCCGGTCGATGAGCAGGCCCGCAACCAGACTGCCGACAGCACCACCCAGAAATGGAGCCGAGGTGTAAAAGCCAGTAGTGAGTGTGTCGAGATTGTATGTTTTCTTAAGATGCGGAAACAGCCAGGTGAGTGCAAAGAAGAAGGTGAAGTTGCTGCAGAAGTATTGCGTCATCGCCATCCACATGTTGGGTGAGCGGGCCATCAGCGAGAATGGAATCTTCTGTTTCTGGGTGGCGTCGGGTTGCTGGCGGTTCGCAAGGATAAATGTCTTTTCCTCCTCTGAGATGCGCGGGTGATTGTCCGGCTCATCGCGGAACCACAGGAACCAGAACAGAGCCCACGCGAACCCAAGCACCATCAGCAAAAGGAACATGTTCCGCCAGCCAAACTCCACCAGCAGCCAGGTCACAAGCGGCATCGCAAACATCGCCCCAAAACGGCTGCCCGAAAAATTGATACTCTGCGCCAGTCCACGCTCAGTCATCGGAATCCACGAGAATACCGTGCGAGCCATGCCGGGAAATGCCCCCGCCTCGCCCGCACCAAAAAGAAACCTCACAATAAAAAGTGAAACGTATCCGCGCACCAGACCGCTCAGGCCGGTAAACACGCTCCACAGGACAACGACTGAAGTCAGCAATACCCGCGGACCGAACCGGTCGGCAATGGCCCCGGTCGGTGTTTGGAAAAGTGCATAGCCCAATGCGAATGCCGCCATCACCCAGCCCCACTGAGTGTCGCTCAGCGCCAGATCCCGTGTGATATCGCCCTTTGCTGTCGAGATACACGCGCGGTCCACATAGAGAAGCACCGAAAGCAGAAACGTGCCAAACAGCAGAAAATAACGTTGAGGAATCATGCGAATGCTCCTCCTTCCATAGCAAACGCACGGCACGGGCAGCCGTCGCCACCTTCTATTTTCAGAGGGGCGGCTATAAAAAACACGCGCTTCCGGGTGAGCGAATGGAGGTTGGTCAGCCCCTCGACGATTGTGATGTTGGCACCGAGCAGGGTTTTATGAATCCGTGTAAGCTCCTCCCTGTCATTCACATCAGCGACCGATGGGGGTTCGACGCCGAGCATATTCACCTGTCTCACGGCGCACCAGTCCGCCAGTTCATCGGCAATGCGGGGGAAGTTGTCGCGGTAATGTTGCGGGTCGCCGACATGCCGCGACCAACCAGTGTGCAGCAGCAGCGATTCGCCAGGCTGGAACTTATCCGCAATGTCACCAAGATGCGCCACTGTGATGAGCGCCTTGTCCTCAATACCATCGAGATCCACCACCCAGGCCCAGCCCGTGCAGCGCTCCAGCGGCGTGAGGTCAATTGTCCCAGGCCCGGCGGCAAAGTGAGTCTGTGCGTCCATGTGTGTGCCGGCATGCGAGTACAGATGCAGAGTGCGGGCATTCCAGCCATCGCGCCCGACAGTTTTTGTCTGTTCCCAGTCCACGCCCCGCATACCGGGACGCATCGTTAAGGTGAGGTCAATGATTCTGCTCACAAGGCTTGAATGATGTGATCGGTGATTTCTGTGGTCGTCAATTTTCCACCCATGTCGGGTGTGCGGTTCGCGGGGTTGGCGAAGACCTGCTGCACGGCGGCTTCGATTCTTTCCGCGCCCAGGATGGTTTCGGGATGACCCAGCCACTCCAGCATCATGGCGGCTGAAAGTATCGCGGCGACGGGGTTGGCAATGCCCTTGCCTGCGATGTCGGGAGCCGTGCCGTGCGATGGCTGAAACACCGCGCAGGTGTCCCCAATATCTCCACTCGGTGCCATTCCCATTCCACCAACCAGTCCCCCGGCAAGATCGCTGAGGATATCGCCAAACATATTCTCCGTGACGATCACGTCGAACACCTCCGGCTTGCGCACCATGAAGAGCGCCATCGCGTCCACATAGACCCGCTCGGTTTCCACGTCGGGATACTGCCCGGCAATCTCGTCAAAGATGCGCCGGAAAAATACCATTGAGGGAAGCACGTTCGCTTTATCCACCAGTGTGCAATGCCTGCGGCGTTTCCTGGCGAGATCAAAGGCAAATCGGATCACACGCTCGCAGCCCTTGCGGGTGAGGCGCAGCACATCATGGGCCTCATTCTCCGAGGGATTGGTGCTCAGGCGCCCGGAGAAAAGCCCCTCGGTGTTCTCGCGCACGATAACAAAATCAATGCCTCCCGCGTTGTAGCCCTTCAGGGGCGAATCATCGCCATGATACAGTTTGATCGGTCGCGGCCCTGCATATAGATCGAGCTTCTCGCGCAGGTCAATCTGTGGCGTCATTTCCCTGCCGTCCGGCCAGCGGACGCTCGGCAAACCCATGGCGCCCAGAAGCACCGCATCGGCCTTGCCGCAACCTTCCAGCGCTTCCTTGGGAAGTGGTGTGCCTGAGCGCAGATACTCTGACGCGCCGACCTGATATTCGTGAAAAGTAAATTTTACCCCTCCCAATGAGGGAATCAGGGCTTCGAGCACACGCCGGGCTTCGTGGGTCACATCCACGCCGATGCCGTCGCCTGGAAGGACGGCGATGTTCAATGTCCGACTGACAGGAATCGTCGCCGTTGTCATGGCTGTGAGTGCGGGTTCATGTTTGCATGCTGCCAGTGTCCGTGCCATTTGTCCATGCGTGATCCCGTATTTTTCCTGTGTAATTCCGTCACGGGCGGTTAGACTCCATGGATGCCGGATAGATTATCCAAACATCCCCGCCGTGTGGTGGCCATGCTGGTGGAGATGTCAAATGCCTTCAGTCGTGAAGTTCTGCATGGGATCCGCGACTGGATGCGTGCCCATGATTCGTGGGCTATTCACCTCAGTGAACAGGGCCGTGGCGGACAGCCTCCGTCGTGGATTCATCACTGGCGCGGGGACGGCATCATCGCGCGCATTGAGACTCCGGTCATCGCGGAAGCAGTTCAGGCGTGCGGTGTCCCCGTGGTGAATGTCAGCGCATCCAGCTATGCTCCGGAAGTGCCTTCCGTAATCAGTGACAGCCGAGCGCTGGCACAAATGGCAGCCACGCATCTGCTCGAATGCGGACTGCGTTCCTTTGCTTACTGCGGCGATGCGCGGTTTGAGTGGTCGCACCGGCACGGGGAGAATTTTGCTCATGCCCTGAATGGGGCCAATCACCAGTGCGCCATCTTTCCTTTCGCGCGGGATGATTTTTCCAACTGGAAACGCGAGCAGACCAAACTGGCATCGTGGCTCAAGGCACTGCCAAAGCCTGTGGGTGTGATGGCCTGCTACGACATACGTGCCCAGCAGGTTTTGGATGTTTGTCGCGCGGTCGGCTTGCGTGTGCCGGAAGAGGTCGCTGTCATTGGCCAGCACAACGACGAATTGCTGTGCGAGTTGTGCGACCCACCACTGACCAGTGTTATCCCCAACGCCCGACAGGTCGGCCTGGAGGCCGCCCGTATCCTGGATCAATTGATGAGCGGAAAAAAAGTGGCACCCAGGACCATCGAAATCCCCCCCATCGGCGTGGCCACACGCGCCTCGACTGATCTGGTAGCCATTGATGACCCCCGACTCACATCAGCGATCAGGTTCATCCGCGAACATACTTTTGACCGGATGTCGGTCAACGACATCGCCAACGCCGCCGGTATGTCGAGATCCCTTCTCGAGCGCAGGTTCCGCGATGTTGTCGGCACCTCAATCTGGGATCATGTCCTGCAGCTGCGCCTGCGCGCTGCCATGCAAATGCTCACACAAACCACAGTGTCCATTGCAGAGATTGCCGAACGCACCGGCTTTGGCACAGCAGAGCATTTCAGCGCCTCGTGCAGACGCCTCATGAGGAAATCCCCCCGTGAACTTCGTCAGGGTGCCAACGAACATCAGGCTGACAAGAACAGCCCCACACGCCATCAATTAACGAGGTAATATTCCCCATCTCTGAGTTCCTCCCCATAATCGTACCAGAACAGACCCCTGCCTAAAGATTTATATTCTATTTCCATCATTTCCTGAACCATCAAGGCAGCCGTTTCCTCGGAGACCTTTGTCTCACCTTCATAAATAAAAATATCGTCCTTAATGAGAAGGCCCAGCATATACCGCCTTCTTGAATCAGCCATGTCCTTACCTGTCAGCTTACCATACTCGCGACGTATGGATTTGACTCTTCCATCTTTGTCTTTGACCGCCTCGTAGCGATAACCACTCTTATTAAGTTCCCGGTCGGCATTAGCCATGTAAAATTGAGAGTGGCACAGCTCATTAAACAGACAGGCCTGAAGATATGTATTATGGGGCACATTATATTTTTCGAATATCTTATATATTTTTTCAAACCCCTCGGAATACCTTCTCGGGTTTTCATAGAAATCGACCAGCATATGGTGCCGCCTTGACCGAGCAGAGTATAATTCTCTGTCGGGGTGAGTGAACCCAAGTGTGGATATGGTTTTATGGGAATACTCACTGGAAATGACCTTTTCAATGGGGAAATTATCTCTCCAATACTGATTCACATGAAAGCTGAACTCATTAGTGCTATTTTGATTCACCCACTGTCCATTACTGTCGCCATAAACTCCAACCGGGGAATTTTCAGAATGGCTCCCGATTACAGCGCCATCGCTCTGATTGGACGTCTCAGAAGGGATATCTCCCGGATTTTTCTCTGCGGAAAAATGGTTGATAATCATAATGATAAGAGGCACATATAATAAACCAATTAAGAATTTCCTGATCATTCCGCCTCCTGTTTTTGGAAAATCCATCATTGAGTATACTAAAATTGCGCGTTGTAGTAGTATTTCACCTGGGCGTCCTCCCAACTTGTGGAGTAATTCCTTTTGACATAGAAATCTACTTTTTCATCATACTCCCACCCCACATAGCATCCGCCATGCACAAGAGACTTGATTAGTTCGTGGTTTTCAGGGATTAAATACAATACCAGTTTATAGCTGTTTGTTGATTTATGCATCTGGATCCTGACGGGTTCAATCCTTGAAAGCTCCAGATCAGACATCCTGACCAGCAGCACATCCTCCGGATGGGAAATGTCACCTGCTGGAGTTTCAAAATTGGCTTTGTAAGTATTGCGGTCTGAATCCGGCTTGGAAATTGATTTGGTATTTGAATCCAAAACCTCACCATCATCTGAGAAGTGAATGATGTTATCTTCCGGCCATTCAAAGACATTGCCAAGATGCACTGGAGACACTTCTGCCATAACCCCAACGTCGTACAGCTGATCTCCGAGCGCCCAGGCATCGATGGCCGAATTGTTTTTAACGTGTAAAGAATTCACCATCATGATTGACTGCAATGATGCTTTATAGCCACTCTCGGGAAATTGAGCATCCACACCGGAATAGGTATTATTCCCGACCGCCTCCAAGGAACCCGCATCACCCAGTCGGGCTGCCGGGTCTGTATAGCCAGCTCCGAACTGCCTGTCACTTTTTGTGGTTGAGCTATCGGCGGCATTCAACTTATAATTATGGAAATTGATATAGCCGTCCATCCTTGTAATAATGCCGGTAAATTCCCAGAATTTTTCAGAACCATCACCGGCAAGGGAATCCGAAAAACCAGAATCATGACGACTTTCACCTGACAAAGCTGCCCCCAAAACACTGACAAGAGGATTCTTGGGATCTGACCAGCTGTACGGTGGCTCCTTGTAATCACTGCTCCAATCATTGGTATCAGAATCCCACATGTACCTGCGCCAGGTCACACCATCTGTCCCTATATGGTCCGTATATTTAAATCTAAACTGATCTTTATGATCCCATCGGTGGTTATGGAGCACCGAATACTCTCCGTATAAATTATACCTCCGGAGAACAGGCTCCGCATAAACGGCATCAAACATATCCTTTTTATCTATAACAAAACTAACTGAGCTCCCTGAGTGCAACGCCGCCCGTTCATGGATATTTTTAATTGCGTCAATCTTAGCCTTCTCTTTTTCCTCATTATTCGGGTCCAACAAATAATCCCATATGGCATCCACCCCGAAGTTGTAGGAGATATTTTTGACCGCTTCATACTTCACTTTCTCCGGCGGAATCCGATCTGCTGCCGATCTCTGATTCAAGCTATACCAGGCATCTGCATCCGACAGGACAAGGAAGGATAAGACCAATGCATAGATGATGATAAGAAAAGACGGCTTTCCGAAAATACTGATTTTCATATGGATTGTCAGTTGATATTCACTAAAGTTACGGTTATTTCCAACTTCTTTCCCTGAAACCATCAGGCATTAAGTTCGATCTGATTCCAGTTAAAGTTAATCACATTCCGCCGTGATACACATATCCAGCCTTCATTTGAGTCATTCTTGGCGGAAGTCCCAGAATAGTAGTCACTTTATGGTGAAATGCAACCCTTTTGAAAATTCCCACATAAACCTCAGGCCCGGGAGAATGCGGGCAGAAATGAGGGGGACTCCCCATAAAGGAGATTTATTGTTACAGATCTGAGCCCGTAGAAAGCCGCCCCCCCAACTATCCCGACTGGGGAAGCACAACACTGTGGAGTGGCTGCTTATTTTCTGGCTGGCATCTGAGCTGAAATATCTTTTCTCCAGGCGTGAAGGCTGGAAAGCAGTTCCCGGGTCTTTTCAGGAAAGGCTTTGCTGAGGTCCTTGTTCTCACCCGGATCGTCATTGAGATTGAAGAGCTGGACAGAACCTTTTTCAAAATATTCTATCAATTTGAAATCTCCGTCGCGGACCGCTCCGCCGGGGCTCTGCAATCCATGGTTGCTGTAGTGGGGAAAGTGCCAGAAAAGTGGCCCGCGTGTGAATGACGCGCCCTGCAGCAAACTTAATAAACTGACTCCGTCCATTTCATTCTCCGGGTTGATGGGGATGCCCACAGCTTCCAGAACCGTCGGAAAGTAGTCTGTTCCTGTGATGGGTTCATCGCATGTCCGGCCTGCCGGGATTCTTGCTGGCCACCTGATGATCGTGGGTACGCGGATACCTCCTTCGTAAAGCCAGCCTTTGGCACCCCTGAGGGGAAGGTTCGAGGTCGAGAAGGCGCGATCCAGCTTGTCTTCGGGAATGACGCGTTTGGGATTTCCCAGATTGGCTCCCGCCATGCCTCCATTGTCCGAGGTGAAAAGGATGATTGTATTCTCTGTCAGATTCAGTTCCTCCAGTTTTGCCACGACCCGTCCGAGACTCTCATCGGTCGCTTCGACCATGGCCGCGAACTGTGGGTTGTCCTGACGTTGCTTGATTTTCACAGTCCGGTGCGGAAGTGCCTTGAAGCCCAAGTGGGTCGGCTCACCGAGTAACTGATCCAGTTGGTCGCGCGTCAGGGGATCTTCATCGTCGGGATTTCCCTCCAGAATAAAATCAGGACCTTCAGGTGGTTTGATCTGCCCCAGCCTGGTCTCGTATTTTGCGACCAGGTCGGGCCGCCCATCAATGGGATCGTGCACAGCGAAATGACTCAGGTAGAGAAAAAACGGCTTCCCGCTGTTCTCATCGATGAATTTGAGAGCTTCATCTGTGAGACGGTCGGTCAGGTAGTCTCCCGGTTGATCTGAAATACCGGCGAGGTGGAAAGGGGCATGGTAGCCGGTCCTTGGCCAGCCTTTGAACCAGTTTTGAGGGACCATGAGATCGAAGCCCTGCTGCAGGGGGCCTGCGGGATGTTCCCCAAGATGCCACTTCCCGAAGTGACCGGTGGAATACCCGGACTCCCGCAGGATCTCGGCCAGGGTGGACTCCTCCAGCGGAAGGGCCAGTTTGTTTTGCGGCTGTCTTAGACTTTGAAATGGAAAGTCTTTCCGTCCATTGATCCAGTCTGTCAGTTGAAGGCGGGCCGGATATTTCCCGGTGAGAATTGAGGCCCGCGAAGGCGAGCAGACGTGACAGGTCGCATAAGCATTGGTGAAGCGGATCCCACCCTCTGCGAGAGAATCAATATGAGGTGTCTCATAGAAGGTGCTGCCGTAGCAACCGACGTCGCTCCAACCGAGATCATCGACAATAAAGAAAACAATGTTGGGCGGTTCCGCCTGGACAATTCCACAGAAAATCAGGATCAAACAGGCTGGCTGGATTGATTTCATGATTCTGTATACTCATGGACCGGCCTCGAATCGTAAAGGACCGAACGCGGTCGGTTCAATTATTACGAGTTGATGTTTATAGTCACGCGGTGATCCTGTGGCGGGAGAAGTCGGGACATGAATCTCTGCCCGCCGCGGGTCGTGAATGCGCCTGAATCGACATGGAATTTCACAGCCACGGACGAACCGGACTTTCCGGACATGGGTCAACTTATGTGAAAAAGGCCGGCATGGGCAGCTCACCCGCCAGTGTATTCCCGCTGATTGTGTCCGGCTCACACTCCATGAGAAGATCATCACCGGTTGAACAGGCATCATGACAGGAGTTACCATCTTCACGCAGGTTCAGAGCCTGGCCGCCATGAGAAATTTCACAGGTGAACTCGACCTCACCAAAAATGAAACGCTAAACTTGCAGACATTTAAAATTATGCCCCGAATATCACGTTCCGAATTACAACAACTTAAACGGTGGAACACGCCCACAATATACAATGGCTGGGAACAAATCACCAAAGCGAACCCTGCCCGCGACGCCTTCAACCTCGAGGAAACCCATGATTTCATGCCGCAGATGGGCCCCATGGCCGGCTATGCGACCACGGTCGTGATAGAACCCAGTCAAAGCCGTCATCAAAGTGCCGAAGCGTGGGCGGCGTACCGCGAATATGTCGCCCGGGCCCCTGGCCCCAAGATCGCAGTCGTCCAGGACCTGGACAAACCCAACTTTGTGGGTTCCTTCTGGGGTGAGGTGAACAGCGGAATTCATCTCGCACTCGGATGTGTCGGCACTATCACGGATGGCCTCATTCGGGATGTCGACGAGATGACATCCAATGGCTTTAAAGCGCTCGCCCAACGCCTCGGTGTTGGACATGCGTTTTCCTGCCCGGTCAAATGGGATGTCGAACTGACGGCATTCGGACAGCGCATCACTCCGGGTCAGCTCATCCATGCGGACAAACATGGTTTTCTGGCCATCCCGCCAGGTGAGGAGGAAGGCCTCCTTGAAGCGGCCATGTTCATGGACCGGACTGAGTGCGAAACTGTCATCCAGGCGGCCACCGGATGTTTTGGAAAATCGAGCCGGGAAATCCTCCAGGATATCAACCGCGCGGCCTCTCAATTTGGCGCGGATGTGCTCAAAAAGTTTGGCGGCGCAGGCGAATGGGGCCCATCACAAAACAACAGGGAAAAATAGAACCAGAGAGTCAGGAATTGGGAGATACTTTGACAATATGAGGAAAAGTGGCAGGATCATGCCATGAATCCGACACTGTTCCGTCTCCTGATCTGTGTGTACATCGTCCGGCAGTCGGTAATTCCGGACGACATCTTGTGCTCAATGATCGATCCTGGAGTCGAAAGCCCGATCCGACTCCAGGACGGCACCCTGCCCGGCGGTCTGGTTGCGGACCGGAACCTTGGAATTCTGCAGCCGGAGTCGGTGAAGGGCCAGAGTCTTCACACGGCGGACGGCCGGCATCCGGCACTTTGCAATACGCGGGCAGCACCCGCGCCTGAAAAACAGGACGCGCCCTCAATCACCGGACTCCGGAATCTCATATAAGGACCTCTGACATGCATCCTCCAGTCACCTGTTTCACCTCAGTGCCAATGCGCGTTCTGGCCTGCATATTCATATTCGTGACGCTTCCGCCCGAGGTCCTGGCTGAATCCACTTCCAAAGACTGGGCTTACTCGAAACCTGTAGAACCGGAGATTCCCACGGTTCTGGACACACACCGGGTCCGGAATCCAATCGACGCATTTCTTCTGGACAAACTCGAGTCCCGGGGCCTCACCTTCGCGGCGGAAGCCACAAAGGAAACACTCATCCGCCGACTCTATTACGACCTCATCGGATTGCCCCCAACTCCGGCGGAAGTCGAGGACTATGCCGGAAATTCCAGCCCGGAGGCGTACGAATCACTCGTCGACACCCTCCTTGAGGACTCTCGTTTCGGCGAGCGCTGGGCACGATTCTGGCTGGATCTCGCACGATACGCGGATACGGCAGGCTACGAGGGCGACCCGGATCTGCCGCACGCCTGGCGTTATCGGGATTATGTGATTGATTCGTTCAACAGGGACAAACCTTACGACCTGTTCATCAAAGAACAGATCGCCGGCGATGAATTCCGCGAGATCATGGGAGCCGGGGAACTTCCACAAGTCGACCCGGAAAAAATTGTCGCCCTCACCTTCCTCAGGCTCGCTCCCTTCACCGAGCCGAGGGGAGATGAAACCCGGCACGAAATGCTCAGCGAAATGACAGCGACTGTCAGTTCCGTTTTCATGGGACTGACAGTCGGGTGCGCCCAATGCCACGACCACAAATACGACCCGATTCCCATCGAAGATTTCTACCGGATGAAGGCCTTCTTCAACACCGTCCAGATTCCCCCGCCACTGCGAGGGGACATCTACCAGATTGGAGGGCCCATCGATGCCGGATTTTACAGGAAAGGGGAAGCCGAGTGGGCCGCAGGGAAACGGGCGGAACTCGAGGAGATGCAGACCAGATATAATGAACTTCTGGAAAAACTCAAAAAGCGGTCGGCAGAAAATTCTGATTCTCCAGGTTTCGGACTTCAAAGCATCGCAGGTGGGAACGACTACGTATTCGCACGAAAAAGTCCGATCAACGACGGAGAGCTTCACACATTTATCGGCCATTCCGATGGCTCCAGATGGACCCTATATACCGACGGACAACCTGCCGCCTCGACCGGAACCCTCTCAGGTTCCAATAACGGGGACTGGTTTTCCGCCATCTCCACTCCCCAGTATATTAGTCTCGGCCAGTACACAGCCGGCACGGGAGAACCCGGGAAATCAGGCATTCAGGGTCGAATAGCCGAAGTCCTGATTTATGGAGATGCGCTCGATGCCAAAGGGCTCGACCAACTCAACAGCTATCTGAGCGCCAAATACCTCAACAGTCCCTCTCCCGCACCCGCACCCCCGAAAGATGGGCTGAAATTCTGGCTGAACGCCCAGGATCTCGTTGATTCCCATTCCGAAAATGGCAATACGGCCTCCACTCGAACTGTTTCTGCCTGGCGTGACCGGGTCGGTGGGATTGAATTGCGCCAGGCTTCAGACGCTCTGAAACCTGAACTCGTCATTGCAGACGACACCACATTCCCATCGGTGCGTTTTGATCAGGATTTCCTTATTGCTTTCACCCGGGATGCCTCATTTTTCAAGGATTCCGCCGGAGCCATCGCCATAGTCCGAAGTGTGGAGAACAGCACCGAAAGCTACGGTCTCGAAGCCGGTGGGGAGGGCCAGTTTCTCGCCACTTTCACCAATCCCGGCGCCCCGCAGAAACCCGGGGACATCGACGTCTGGATCAATGATCCCGCCAACGATCAAATCA
>JAULKQ010015516.1:0-10876 GCA_032356285.1 Smithsoniella earleae | reverse complement strand
GTGTATGATTGCAGATATGAATAAAGAGTTGTTCATATCATTCACTACTGTTTCTTGAATACAAGCGTATCTCTACACTACGATACCATGTTGGAAAAGCGCCAAACCCTTTCGGACTTAATTGTCTGAGATCTCACGTTGTCGGTTATACAGTGTACTCTTGAGTGACCTCGCTTGCACTCTCAACAGGTTTGGTTCTGTAGCGCGGGTGAGGCCCAGGCAGGAATATGGCCCACCCGAGTAGTTAGTTTATATTGTAACTTCGCAACAAAATAACCTGAGTCATGATTGTGGGACCAGCATCTTTCTTGTTTTGCTCGCGGTGGTGTGTCTGGAAGTATTGTGGCCGACGAAGATGGGCACAATGCCTCAGATAATCTACTATGAAAGAAACTGAAAGCACGACAAAACATCGAAGTGATTCAACTTGTGTTTCATGGAAAGACTCAGGGCCAAGGACTGCTTCAGTTGACGGTCACTTCTTTTTGTTCACCGACACCAACGGGTTCTATAGCTAGCGTCACATCGATCCTACGACCCCCAAGAGACCAAAAAGCGCAGAAACTTGTCCAGATTGAACCAATCTTGTGTTTTTGGTCTTGTCTGCAACACCGTGCCTCCAGAAGCCTGTAAAACTCAGCCTGTAAAAAGTTCACTCCAAAAGGTCGTCTTAGAAAACCAGAATACAGATTCGTACACAGGTGCAAACAACAAATGCACGCTTCGATTCTTGACTCCAGCACAGACTCGTATCCCTCGACCTTTGAAAACAGGCTGTGCAGGGACTACACATGGCCTCTATTCCCTGTCCCATTCTGGCCAGTAGAACAGCCGAAAGCCGGTGTCGGGCAGGCTCAATTATGGTGCCAGTATCGACGCGTTCACAAATCATCCCGGATGCTCAATAACTAATTGTTTATCAGTGCATCTTGACGTGCATTTCTCGACGTCTGATGTAATGCGGACATAATATTAATTGGTCATTCAAATTCAGAGTGGGACACACGAGCGCTGAGAACACTTTGAAATTCGAGGATTTCCGGATTCATCTCATCTCTTCGTTAACCCGTCTCAACATTCAGCTCTTTCTTCGGAATAAATAATTGCTTTTACTTCACCTGCAGGATCCAAAGGATTTAACATGGAAGTTGAGAACCGTGGGCTGGGCGCTTCCCAGACAAGGCAGCTATTGTACTTTTGCTGTGACGCTTGAAAGTCGTCTTTTTGGGCACACCTACGTTTTACTAGACCAGGTATTGCATTTTGGACACTGGCCATTATTTTATCTCCAGTTACTATTGCTGGCTCAGCTCAACTGAGCAGCCAGCAGCCAGAGCCTGGATGGAGACGCCGCCAACAAAGAGGAACTGGGTGACAGACAATGTCACCTTCCAGAGTGCCCTTCACTTTCTGCTGGAGATCAATCTAACACCTCCAACGAACTGCGAGCATGCTTGTCCTTGCAGTCACAGGGGTCCTAGCGTCCACCACGTAACTTGTTGCTCCAAACTAGGCAGAAACCGAACTTCGCGCAACATTTTCATCCAAAACCAGGACAAAGGACATGAGAGGAGGCAACGTGCTTGTGATATCCCTCAATGGCGTCCTTAATGTGGATGTCTCTGAGGTGCATACAGTTGGTAACACTCTGAGAAGTGCAGCAAGCATTAAAGCAGATACACCAGCTGAGAGAAGGGATGCGGGGAAGCAAAAAAGCATGAAAGAAGAGAGGATGAGGGGTACAGATTTATTCCATTGAGTTGTGGGACGTATGGAAGGTTAGGGGCACCAGCAGAAGGATTTTGGGCAATTTTAAGGCAATAGTTACGCGCTTCAGCGCTATTTTTGGTCACTTGCAACAAGTATCGGGCGTAGCTTCCAACAAGGAGCGGAAGTCCCCTATTGTGTTTAATAATAAGAATCTTACAGTTGAGTTAACTGCCTGTGCTCTGGTATAATGTTAGCGGTTGCTTTAATTACATTTGTCGACGATGGGAAGCAGTGGCAATTTGGATTGGCAACTTTATGACATGACTCAGTATGCAGTATGAAGGCTCATTTTCTAGTTCAATTCACCAATAATTCATACACATTAC
Source organism: Smithsoniella earleae (assembly GCA_032356285.1). Taxonomy (NCBI): domain Eukaryota; kingdom Viridiplantae; phylum Chlorophyta; class Ulvophyceae; genus Smithsoniella; species Smithsoniella earleae. The sequence goes on along the minus strand of JAULKQ010015516.1, from coordinate 8,780 downwards.
GTACATCAGGAACAATGAGTTGGTATACGTTGTTTTGCAGGCACTCAAAACTTGTCAATGCATGGTGTACATTAGCGCCGAGATATCGAGGTCATCCTTCCGCTCCAAACGCTCACAAGTCAATGAGGAGCATTGATCCACATTGGAAAGTGTTCGGCTGAATCTAATCCTGCTCGAAAACCCAAGCCTTCCTCGCACTTTCCAACCTGGCTGTCATTGTCTCCGGATCGTCCCAGGACGCCTTCAGGACATTTGGTTCAGGGATGTCGAGTCCTTCTTTAACTGCAGGCCGATCGTAAATTTTACGCAGCCATGCCTCCAGGTGGGGATACCTCTCGAGAGATAACCCAGCAAAGGGAGCCGACCAAACCCACGCGAAAGTTGCCAAATCTGCAGGACAAACTTGTACTTCTTTGTCATGCCATAGTGTACGAGATTATTCGATATGATGCAAGCGACTAACAACAGAGAAATGCAAGTTTGTTTTGGTAGCCTGGACAGTTCATACAGTGTTCAAGTCATACCTGCGATGGTGTACTCATCTGCAGCGAGCCATTCGTGATCTTCCAGCCGTTTCTCGAGAACCGAGTATAGCCTGTTGGTCTCATTGTTGTACCGTTTCTGAGCGTATGGGATTTTGTCCCCGTCCGGACTCCAGTTGAAATGATTCGCTTGTCCTGCAAAACGACGTTGGGATTCGACTTCCATGTTAACAGCTGCTCTTGTCGCTTCTTCGTGTGTGGACCTCTCAAAATCTAAGCAATCGCAGCTTACTTGGCGTGAATAGGAGGAACAAGCTCATGTGCACACTACATCTGACTCGACCCCGTAGAATATCTGATCATTATGACAACGGGGACTGTTTCTACACCAGCTTCTACACCGAAATGAAGCAGACAGAGTACAGAGGGCTCTTACCCTGCATAGGGCCCACTCCAGCATTCATAAAGAAGAGCCACTGATTCACTTCGCTGCGCTTATTAAATTCAGTTGGGTACATCTTTCCCGACTTCTCAGCCAGGTACATCATGATGGCTCCACTTTCAAAAACGGCAAAATCGTTGTTGTCGTGGTCCACTGCAGAATGCCACATCACTTAAATTGTCAATATACTAGCTATTCAGCACGACTAGTATACTCGATTTCCCAGATTCTCAAGGTGAGTATAGAACAAGCTGTCGATGCACATGTGTGTGACCCGGTCAACAGTTTTTATGCAAAAATATACCACGCACATCCGTTCCTTGGTTTTACTTCGCGTCTTGTATTCCGAACATAGAACGGGAGCCCTCCAATTCTCAAGTCCTCGGTGCCAGTTACGTTGTTTAGAAGATATTGTTCCGAGATTCACCCCTCCGGAAACGTACCCCCTCTTCTCCGATATGATATACAACCAATTGAGACATAGGAGCACAGAGAGATATATCTATAAATATTTACTCTCACTAACACCGTTTCAGGGTGAAAGGGTAACCGGATTGGACGCAATGCAAGAGGTAGATATCCGCCGAGTTTAGAATAGAATGCCGTTCTGCGATGACTGTAGTACACGCCAAACCCCTCTCTTAATTTCGGAGCTATATTTCAAGTAATGATACACAGGAGAACGGAAACGAAGCACCACGAAGGTAACACGAACGTCTACGATGCATCGCGGTGTTCCCATTCCAGCGGATCCTTACCCTAGGCATTCAGCTCAAAGAAATCATAGCATTCATGTAATGGCTACAGTAATGTATCTGGACGTTCAAAGACCATATGTATCTGTCACGTTAAACGCCACGTGAAAATTGTGGATTCTCGGTAGCAATTGTATAATTCTCGGTGACAGTGAGAGTGGCCTAGACCTCAAACTTGAAAACCATGAGTTCATTTGAATATATTCGAATTGCAATTAGGTGTGCTTTGGTTTATGCGTGATATATAGGGAAAAGATCCGCACTTGCAGTTTGTTATCATAAGAGCAAGCCTGGATATGATGAATTTTGAAAGTCGCACCTATAGCAGGGATTCTTCCATTCGGATTTATTTCAAGGAACCATGGCTCTTTTTGGGTATTCTCTTTCAATTTGAACTGCTTTACAACGCACGGATACTGCAGCTCTTTGACCAAGCAGGATAGCTTCCATCCATTAGGTGTGGCTGCGTAGGGCAGAGACGAGTTTAAACCACATCAATTGTGATTAAGCGCAGTGATATACAGGTCAAATGTTCTATCTGATTGTACAAACCATTCCTTGGTCGGAATAAATTGGGAATACCAGGACAACGCGAAACTTGCAACTCAACACAGTTCATGTCATCAAGATGAGATATTGCGTACCAGCAGTATATAGTGTTATCCCTGAAGCCATTCTTCGTAGCTCGAAAGTTTGTAGGTTTGTTCACTGAGTTGACCGTTTGACAACGAAATGTGACAGATTTCGCGCGTGCTCTGCACGTTCAGAGCTTTATGTATCAACGTTCCCAAAAGCATTAAAATCTGTAGTTTTGTGTTCTTGCTGCTATCCTTCCGAAGTAGCTCACCTCATCATTCTTCTCGAACCTGATGATGCAAGCCGTGCCGTGATCAGGCCTGGTCATGCCTTCAACCATCCATCCGTGCACAACGTGCCTTCGTTTGAAGAATAATGCTTCAACATTTAATAAAATTAAGTACACTGAACTTGTTTTCCAAAATGAGCTAGAGCAACCTTCACGGGGGCTCTTGGAACTGTGGCAGCACTGGTGACATCTCCCAGCAGCTGACAGGCCTGTTACCCTCAGCAATGGGTTTGAACAGAATCGAACAGACAGGGGGATTCTTGTGACAAGTCTAAGCGATGCCAAAAATGTGGACGACTCGAAGGTGCATATATTCTTTTGGGACAGTAGCAGGGCACGCCAACACGCAAGTGTGATTATGTGAAGTGTGAGTAGCATGCGCGTGAAGGAGCAAGTGGGTATATTTATGGATCGCTTAGGATTGAAATATGCGGAAGATTAGGAAGAGCAGCAGACAAGCTGATTCATGAGCTAGCGGAATGTGCATGTGCGAGTAGGAGTGCTGACACTGCACGGCTTGTGCGGTTTGTTCGCAAGGAACGTGTTTGACTCCGTTATGTATGAAGCAATAAGGTGCTTCACGAAGGTAATTACTACTGCGTAACTCCACATTTCATCTTGCCATCTTTACTGCCCAAGCTGTCAGCATGGATTCAAATTCGAAGCCTATTATCGACTTTGGACCTTGATAAAGCAAAATATGAATTCAAACTAAGCTAGATAACTTAGGTTCGCCTCTTCTGCTATCGACAAAAAACACACTGTCTTGCTCACACGCATGTCGTCTGAAAAGGATCCCCCGTTGCCTACAAGGCACAGCTTAAGGCTGTATACGAAAGAAAATATGTAATACTTATTGTATAGGAAGTTGCTTTACGCTATCAATCGCATTCTACCTCCCTGTTGGCCAGTGACTGGGCTCCTCCTCTCGACAAACCACAAAAAGTAGCGTGCTGCTCACGTGATAACTTGGCATAAATTTTGACCAACCACGAGAGCACAAGTCAGAGACGCTGTTAGTGCTGCTTCTTAAAGCGTTGATCCGGTCACGTGCACAGGCCAAACTAACAACAAGAATGAATAGGTCTCCGCGCGGCATCAAACGGAAACAAAGAAACTAGATCATCACAAAGTATGCTATAAGAATAAAATTGTTTTATGACGATGACAGAATTCGCGCTGACCCGAGAGTGACATATGCGGAATTTGTGCATGGTTACTTGTTTCAGCTGCTTCCTTCCAAGAAAGTTGTGCACCTCAAATTATCCCTGACTTCCTTATCATCAGTGCAAAAGTCCGGAAAACAAAACCAATATTCTGCTCGATACTATGCTCACTCATTTTCAAACGAGCTACCCACCTCGAATCTTTAAAAACGAGTAGTTCTTGGCTACAGAATGCGGCTTTCAGACGAGTTTGACCAGTAATGTGTGCGAACTGCTCCACACAAGTGCTCCTCACGAGCCCTACACAAAAGCCATTACAACCGCCAACCAGGAACAAAACTAACGGTGTCATAGTAATCGAAATGGGAGTGACAATGTTACTAATGCAATGAAATGTTAGGACATGCTGCTATCACTTGCTGGGTTTATCTTTCTTGTATCGACTCAGATCACTTGCTTCATCCAGGGCACGTAAAACGTCGTCAGGATTTGAAGTCAACTTGACTTTAGACAAAGAATCTGGAAGCTTCGACTTTTTCTTTTGCTGTGGCTCTTCGTCTCCATAAATCAGCACTTTGAGTGCAAGTGCGGATAGTCCGATACCATTTGCTGCAAAGATGAAAGTTGCTAAATAAATCAAACCTCTGATGATTGTCCTTACAGTGACTGCGATATTCCTGACAGTATATTGATCAGGAAGCTCTGCAGTTAGCATGTAGCCATCCAGCTTCGTCGCCAGTGTCCATAAAACCGCAGCAACTGCTAGAGCTTGTGCTCCACCAAGAGCTGCTTCCCAAGGCTTTACCTTTGCAGGTTCTTGCAAATAAGGATCTTCTTCATTTTTGGTTTCTGCTTGAATCGTTGGTTGGGCTTCCCCCACTCTCTGCAAGTGAGCTTTCAGCCTGTTGGAGGTTAGTCTGTTTGCAGCTCCAAAATTGGCGAAGCGTACCTCTGAAGTGAATTTCGAGGCTCTACGCGTGAAAACCCTGAAGAGAAGATAGATTATGAGCCCAATATACACTACCCCAGCTAAATTCGTGAGAAATTCGCTCTGAGAACTAGCGTTATATGTAACGACACCCTCGTCCGCCCACGCCGGGCTGACCAAGGGGAGTGACAACGCATAACACCATTTATAAAATCTTTCGGAGTTTTGCTCCGGGATGGGATTATGTTCAGGATTACACTTCACATTGTGATTTGCCGAGAAGATGCCAGAATTCAGCCTGCCTGGGAGTGCGGGGGGGCGCAATGCGAGAGTTTTCCCAACTTGAATACAGCTCCGCATGAGCCTCAGCAATTCATAGAGCTTGATATATCATGTCATATAGCAGGCACCTAAGTGCAGAAAACTCTCAAGTGGATGTATGTCAGCTGCTTTGAATATCCCACGTTGTTATCGGTGGCCTGCGCACAAACCCTCCCTGCATGTAGAGATCCTCCTCAAAAATGATGTTGAGTGTGTAGTATAAATCCACACTCAACCCTTAGTGTGATGACAAGACAAAGAGCGCGCGGGAGAGTCGAATTCAATGCATGAGCTGAGATGAAGAGCGCAAAATAAGACATCTATGACCATGTCATGACAGAAGAACAGTATCTAGATGTTATAGAATGTCGATACATATTTCATCATTTATCCGCTTGGTGATTTGGACATGGACATGTATTTTTCTCTCGAGATTAGGCTTCTCTTCTTTTTCGTATCTGAACACCAGTTGCTTCAAGGGCGCTCTCACCCTGCGTGGACAGACGTGTATGTAATCACTTTCCCCTTCCATTCCACATGAACTCGCACAAGAATTTGTGGTATCAGCCCATCACGATTAACATTGTAAGACTTGCACAGTCCAGGACGAACGACTCAGTAGTAGTCACATCCTGCTCTTTAACTGTGATGCGGGAAGTTGGCTTACGACGGAGACAGCTCTATTTGCTCATGAAAAGTACCGCAATGCAAGATCTGGGTATTGGTGAAGGTATCCGTGGTATGTTCACAGATACTGTGCGACATATCACGAGTTACTTCTAACGGGGCTTGAATGGTTGCGAGAGGGGTATATATATTCACTTCGATGTTGTGCACATTGCAAGAGCAAATAAGACCTCGAGAAATGGCTTCACATGCGTATGTCTGAATTACCTTTTGACAGGCAAATTTTGAAAATATTCGCCAAATCTTTCAAATGTGAACATTACCAACCATGATGCAACTAAACAGGTGAAAACCAACACAGCACATTCACACTGCAATGGAATGCGATTGCTTCCCCAGCAATGACATAACAGTGCGTGCAATATGTGCTGCATCAAGGCCAGCATCGGCCAATTGTTGAGGCTGTGAGCCATGGTCAATGAAGCGGTCTGGCATAGTCATTGGCCTAAACTTGAGCCCACCGTCAAGAAGACCGTCAAGCGCCAAGAACTGCATCACATGGGCTGCAAACCCGCCAATTGAGCCCTCTTCTACCGTCAGCATGACTGAGTGCTCCTTGGCACATTGCCGAATCTGTACAACAGTTCAGGCCATTAAGGATAATAGAATCACCTTGAACAGGGACAAATTCAACATTTTGAGCGCGCATACCAGGTCAATATCCAAAGGTTTGCAGAATCGTGCATCAACAACAGTGATGTTGACATTCTCGTCCTTCAACTTTTTAGCTGCAGCTAGGGCCTCGTTAACTGATGATCCATACGCCAATACGACAGCATCTGTTCCCTGAGTTCGGACGACGCCTTTTCCCAATTCCATTGGGTTACCCTTCAAGTTGGGACCAATGCCATACTCAGCAAAGTCAAGCCCAATCCCAGTGCCCCTTGGGTACCTGCACTCACAATGACCATTCAGACAGCACTTCACAACATTACCACAGTACCCTCGAACTTCTGAAGTATGATTACACTCAATCTGAGAGTTCTTATGGAGTGGAAACGTTTCACCCGTCAAATAGCTCCCTGTTGATAGAAATGGCATAAGCGTGTAACAGAACGTATTCGTCATCACAACCATGAAAACCTGCTTCTAATCTTATTCATCCACTCTCTGTGACCTAATTTCCCTCATTTGAACGTCCCCTGAAACCAACACACCCACAAACGACTTGAACAACACTGTCAGGACTAATGACATGTCAAGCAGGAAAATAACTTTGTAAAAGCCCTTGCCATTCAACAAAACAGAGTGAATCCTCACTTGACAACTGACACGCATGTTGGCGTGAAATAGTGGGCACACCTGACACAAGAAGGCCCTTGGTCATATGCAGACATGGTTGCAATCATGTTGACCAGCTCAACTTCATTGGATGGCGCCATGGTCACCATGTGTGGAAGGCTTGCCATGTAGGTGACATCGAAGCTGCCAGCGTGGGTGGCACCATCGGCACCAACAAGGCCAGCTCGGTCCATTGCAAAGCGTACCGGAAGCTTTTGCAAAGCAACATCATGAACCACTTGATCGTAACCACGCTGAAGGAATGTAGAGTAGATAGTGCACCAGGGCACCATGCGCTCACAGGCAAGGCCAGCTGCAAATGTGACTGCGTGCTGCTCTGCAATCCCAACATCGTACACTCGGCTTGGGAATGCCTTCTCAAACCTGCACCAAAACCAGCCATTTGATAATCACTTACAACTAGTGCTGTGGCACTAGAGCTAGTGCCAATACGAAGTTGAATGACAGTTGCGATAAAGCGACAGAGCTCACTTAAGATGGGATGAGAGTGCAAAAACCAAATTTTTAGTAAGCACTATAGATTACAAAGGGTCGTGTACCAGGTTGGTGAGCCAGTTTCAAAGTTAACAATAAATAACCTATTCCAATAAATAACCTAATCCGAGTGCTGCACCCTTGAAACACTCTCCTTTCTCTTTCTGCTTCAAGCACGAAGCAGATATCTGATAAGCAAGGGTAGGAAAAATTTTCTTTAACTTGGAGCAATATATTAGATTGGCATGACTATTGACTACCATACATGTAAACATAGAGCTAGCAACCCCACAAATGGAAAGAAATCGGGAATCAAGCCAGAGATGAGTTGAAGTCTAGCTGGCCATGCTTTAGAATGATGCCTAGGGCCACGCAAGTGACTACATCACCCACAAACACAGGTTTGCCATTGATATAGACATCAATTAGGGCTCTCAAGAGTAAATTGATATGTGCTTGCTGCTCAACAGTGTACACATGATTCAGCATCATGCTTCCAGTTCCAACAAGCCCAGTTAAGACAAAAAAAATCAACTAGCAATATTGAGCTAGAACAGTTGATAATTGATTTGTCAAACCTAATAAATTGGCCTTGCAGGACCAAGAAGTGTGGGAGTAGATACCCTTTGAGCTTCCACAGATTGAGTGCTGACAGTATTTCAAGTTCGATCGATGCAGGATTATTCAGTCACAAAGTATTCCTTAGAATGTTAGTGACTGAATTCATGCAGTGCAGAGTCAGATCGTGCCTGTACAGACCAGTGCCTCCTGCCATAGCTGCATGGACAGCAACAACACGGGAATCAGCTTCAGCTTCTGCAATAAGAGCATCAGCAAAGACGTTGGTATAGCTATCTGCCTTACCAGGCTTCTTCTGTTGCTTTCCAGTGACTATGTCATACTTGACAACGCCATGCATCTTGTCGGAGGCCGTTTCAGCTGGCACATAGCCTCTACCTTTTTCAGTAATAACATGGATGAGGACTGGTCCCACAGTTCTCGCTGAGCGCACTTCTTGCATCACATCAATCAGATCTGTACAAACTATTCTCTTTGTAAGGCCAATATTGGGATGTAAATTACAGGGACTAGCTGCCCAGAACAAGAAAACTGTATAGGGCAGCAATGGAACAGATTGTGTGGGATAAGTAGTGAGAAATGCAAACAGAGAAAATTGTATCTCGAACCTATACCGAACTGGGTTCCCATTACAATTCAAGTATAAAGGATTTTGACGTACAATTCAAATTAAGCTGGCATTCAGAGTAGCGTGAATGTACCGTTTTAAGCAGCTCTACCAGTAATATGGTTGATTTCCTGGGGTCAAAAAGGAAAGCGTGTGATGAGCATACATGTGG
>JAULKQ010015505.1:0-10877 GCA_032356285.1 Smithsoniella earleae | reverse complement strand
AGCTGGCGGAGGGTTACAGGATTGAAAGTTTCAGTTGGTTGGCTCTCTCTTTGTGTTTTCAAATCGTCTATGAAATGCGGATTTGCCGCTCATGCGTCGGATCGAGTTATGCACGCGACGGCTCGAGTTTTGCGCGCGTCGGAAATAACTGTGAAAAAAACTGTTGTCCTAGCATGGACACAACCAACAAGTATGGATACTGATGTCTCTTGTTGAAAGATGAATAGTATACATATGATGTACTAGGCCATCGTTGTTGAGCTTCACTCTCCTAAGTACGTAACAAGCACATTCAAGCATTCAAAACCTTAACAAATTTGGCGGCGAGTGAAAAGTAAATTACTATCATCGCATAACCCATTACCCTACATCGAACCGGCGTGAGCTCAAAATTAGGGGGCATAGTGTCATGGATCACTGCGAACTTTACTATAGTAGTTGATTTGTGGCTTGGCGGGTTATCTAGTATCTTTCAGCTGTTTTTTGGATCTTTAGGTTGTAGGATCGGCCATGGATTTGGACACAGCAAGGAGCATGATTTCCGACTTCTAGTTTGACTTGCTTAGATTCCCATGTGCAAGTAAATGTATTAACATTGACAGGGGTACGGGGAAGGGTTGGGTGGGGGATACAAGATGAGACAAGGTGAAACCTGTGAGAAAGAAATAGGGGCCAAGGTAGGGGGCACACATCAACAAAAGTGTGTCTAGAGGGAGTTGATGGCTCCTGGGAAGCCTGGGAACAATGAACAAGACATAACAGAAATGTGTGGATTGCTGGAAGCAGACATCGATACGCTCTTCCATGTAAGGCGTGTTCGCCTCAGCCTGAGGGATAGTGCCATCCGCACAAGAGCACTGATAAGAAAAGCACCCTTATTAAGCCTACTGTTATTGTAGTGAATACTAACCTTGTCCATGTAGTACGTTATGACAGGCTCTGGCGGCGTGAAGAATTAACCTTCTAATGCGTATCGCTGAGTTTTGTAGATGATGTGAATTGGGCAGTATGAATTCATTTTGTTCGGTTCGGGCACGCTATTTTGTGTAGTTGAAGTTGTACTTAATTGAATGCACATACTGAGGAGCCTGGAAGAGCTGGCAGGCTTGGAAAATGGGGTTTTTGGCCTGTTCAAGAGCATTGCTCTAGTTTCATTTGTTTCAAAGCTCAAGTTGATGAATTTTGAGAGCAGAGTATTTCATAATCAACATCGTTTTGCAACTGCCTTGATCAAGGCTGCTGTTTGAGCTTCTGTGAAATTTTTACATCTCTGGTTCTCTTCAGATCTGGCGAGGCCCAATCAATTGTTGATTGTGATGTGCATCATAGATACAGTGAAGGTTTGTGTTCACCATGGCACTAGACACAGTCTCTGCAAGCTGTGTTGGCAGGAAGGCCCAAGTGTCCACAAGTGTCAATAGAAAATGATATGAATGCATGTGCAACTAAACGGTAATCCCTCTATCCATATGGGACACTCACAGCCGGCCTTATGAGGAAGTTGGCTCTAATCAGATCATGTCGTGGGTTCTAGGCCCCTGGTAGCCACTCATGTATATGTTGAGATCTACTTCCAGTGGCTCTTGAGCTGTGCTCACCTAGTAAGAATGCAAAGTAGATGCCGAGTAAGACCCTCAGAATCCTATTCAATGCCATTGTCCAGAAGTGAAATGTCTGTGAAATGAATTGTTTACTACATGATTGCTTGTGCATAATAGATTACATCAATTCTGGCAGCTGGGATTGACATTAATGGCTTGAAAATGAATGAGAGGGTGTGTGTTGGCTTGATTAGTCTGTACTGCTGCTTCGTTTGATGTTGTTTGTTTGGTAACATCCATTCTGATGCGGGTGGGTTTTGCGATCTATGACCTCTTTGAATAGTACAAACAGCTCATGAGATATCGAGAGCAGATCTAATCATCTGCATGAGATTTGACTAGGGGCCTAGTGCTTTAGCTTAGTTGATGCACTAGGCCTGGGCGTGGATCGAGCTAGAGCCGGCTCCTTTATAAGGGAGTGCTTCGAAGATAGACAGGGACTGCTTGTTTCCGTCTTTCTCGGGGGGGTGAAGTGGTAATCATTACTGTAAATTCTCACACAGAAGTGATTATAAGCGACAACAGATTCGAAGATCTAACTGGTCATGTTCTGCGACGTGTTGTTACCCTTTCCGCGCTTGTGCAGGCACTCAACAAGATATTGGACTTCACGGGTCATCCGCAAGCGCGAAGGTTTACAGCTGAACAGGTGGCAGATCTTCAAGGCTTCAAGGGCTCCTACAATCGCACGCTGAGCGAAGACGACCAAAAAGCCGCAGATTTACTGAAGAAGTTTTACGAGCAGCCTAACAAAGACCTGCAGAGGCTCATGAACAAGTATTTCCCGTCGCACGGGTTTAAGGGCTTTGATGATGAGCTCGATTTGGCGTAGCCTGCGCGGCTTCGTATAGATGTTGACTGGCCCGACAGTTTAGACTAGTATGGGAGTTGCGCGTCAAGCTGTTGCAGTACCGTTGCCAGAGTTGTTGCTTGGTGTTTTGTCGGCTCCGGAGCTGCATCTAATTAACTATCTTCCCATAATCAGCACGCTTGCGTTCCTCCAGTCGTTATTTTTTGACACGATGGAAGTATCTGTGTCGTCTTGCACGTTTATTTCAGTGAACCGCACCGTAGGCGTAGGTACTGTTTCCGTTTGCGCGAGCACAGGAAAGAGTAAGCACCGAGCTGCTCCCGTAACTTGTCGTATGATTAGGCGCTCTCAGTGTCTAGTTCGCAGCCCGAATTGCCCCAGTATCCTTCTTAGACCCTACAATAGCAGGCCATCAATCGCACACCTGCCGTAGATTTTAAGTCGAGATGTTCATTCGCTTGATGTGTATTGAGGCAATGCACCAGAACTTATGCCGTTCTAAACCTCGATCAACTCAGTATGAAATCCTAGAATCAAAGGTGGGTACCGGATTGTAATCTATCTGATTCTTGTTTCAAGTTAACCAAAATACTGTTGGAGTGAATCAGAAACCAGCCATTCATTTCATCTATGATGGGACTAATTCTCGTGGGCATGCCAGGGAAGTCCTCTCTCAACCTGGCACAAACAGATCATCCTGTTTTGAGAATAACAGACTGATTTCGTCTGGCTAGTGTGACTGAGAAATCTCTATGTGTGGAAGCCAGAAAAGCTGGCTCTCCCAGTCAACTTATTGCTACTGGCCACAACTGCCAATTCAATCAAGAACTTCATTGCTAGTTCTTGCAGGTAGGTGACTATAGCTTTCCAGAGAAAGGTGCAAACTGATATTCTTGACAATCACCTTTTCAGTGTTAATGAACTTCTTGTTGGTGTTAAGGTGCTGCTATACCTTGGTAACCAGGCTTCCGTGCTGCTGTTGGACGCGATGTGACAGTGGGATGCTTGATTGAATGATGAACTACCATCATGGTGCATTTATCTTCTATTATTGTGGCTCCATGTGTTAACAGCTGGGTATCCTCTCCTTTTATGGGTCTCTCCAGTTGCCAAAGGAGCAGTTCTGTTGTGGACATTATTTCAGATTTGAGGAAAATCCTAAACAGCGCAGCTACACTGAGTAAACTCCAATTTTCAGGTCTAAAAGGTGCTTGAAGCAGCTCCTTGTCCACGTTTTCGGTATAACTTCACAAGTTTGCGGCGGTGTTTCACTCTGTCACCTTGTAATTGTGAAAATTTCCGCTCAGTCCACTCACAACAACCAATAAAATATCTACTTTAAAATAATATTAAAGAAACGTTTCTTTATCATTGCAGCCAAGTTTAATCGGGTATAATATCTGTAATATCTGATTGCTTTTCGTTTTTAAGTGCTCACACGGCACGGCACCACGGCTTGCTTTCTCGTCACTTATGGAGTGTATGACTTCCTTCGCGACTGATGCTTTTCATCGTACAATTATTTTGTATACCATTTGCAAGCGAGAGACTTTGCGTACAACATCTGCACGGTTGGTGACCAGGGTCAGGCATCAATCTTGTCTCCGCGGAATGAATCCGAGTGCAGGAGGGTGAAAAGTGCTACGGTCCTCTCACGATCGTTGGGAATATTGAAAGTATTTGTTGGTTCTTACTCTATAGTGCTTCACCGCTGCCTCTTGTGATAACCAGGGTGCACAGAGCAGCACTGCTTTCATTCTTTGATGACGGGGTTCAAAGCTCTCGAGCGAAACAGGGGATCACAGAGATAGTACCCTCAATACTTAAAGCACTGATCTGCATATTGTGTATATGCTCAGAATGTAAAGTGGAGTCACACCGCAGAGCAAACTCGCTTTGGCAAGCTCAACAACAGTAATTCGGGTTTCGTGACATTGCGTTCTTGTGATCTGCGCGCTTCGCCTCATCAGCTTAAATCGCAACAGTGAGTTGAGGCTGACGCAATTTCATATATTCTGAATTGTGGTGCAACAGTTCCTGCTTCATCATATTGGGTCACGAGCACTAATTTTCAAGTTGTACGAGTGGCCAACTGCCCAAAGAAACTCTGTCGCCATTTGAGTAACACAAAGTACATGTATGCAATAAATGTTTTACAGGAACAATAGAACACCAACAACTTGATGGGTTTCAAACAACGCGTTGTTCGCAGCAAGTGGATGCAGAAACCCATTGCATGAATAGAGTTGCTCCTATTTCACAAAGGGAATTTTCTTGAACTTCAGATATACCCGTGTACGATGGCGCACGGCATCGCGATTTCTCGGCTACTTGAATCATCAATTGAGATGCTGTTTGTTGAATGACAATCATAACACCAGTGAACCACGATATTTACGACATAATCAAGGTCAAATGGCACTAAAATCCAACAAGGATTTCGCGCTTTTCTATTCCGAACACTGTCAACGAGGCTGACTAAGAACATGACTTGGGTGCTGCTGCGGTCTGATTTCGTTCCACTATAGATACACAAGCGGTGCATAGCGAGATTCGTTTGATGATTCTGTTATCAGAAGCTAAAAGTGGGCCCATTAAACGCTGTACACTCACTTTGGGTTGTCGCAAATGCGCTTCACTGTACATAATTGCATAGAAACAATGCTGCATGTGCACGGCGAACGTCGGGGTGACACCGTATCACCGCAGAGATAACGACAATCCAGGCACGCATTGCCTATCAACGTCTTTAAGGCAGTATTGACTAGAGTTCTGGGCTCGAGCGGTGGAGACATTGGCTGGTCACAACTTTGGACTAGGATCCATAACGACAAATGAGTGGGTCAAGAGAGAATGCAGTTACGTACTGCGGTGGCCAAAGTAAGCTCTCACATCACGGCACAGTCTCTGGTACTCTTCAAATGATTAAATGCAGGTGTAGCAAACCCCAAGTCCACCACCCATCACGGTTGTTGAGTTTCTACCCACCCAGCGGTTTTGACTCTAAACTTGATGCATCGGTTACACGCGTTTACAATCGCAACTTGTTGGGCGTATTGAAACCTTGTCGGATGTTATGGTTTGTGCTGGAGTACAATGGACGGTGTTGAAACAGGGAAATATCTTGGGTAACATCAGGTGTCCCATGCGCTTCGATCAAACTGGAGAAACCATCGTATCGGGCTCAAGTTTGGTGGGTGGTAGTCGGGAATGTGAAGACGGAAGGATTTGGAAGCTCAGAAGGGGACAACCGTCGCGTACTCGTGTTTCCACGAGTTCGCAAGCGTGAGATAGGCGATGTAAATCGTCAAAACTGAACCTTTCTCTCTATACACCTAGTTGCAACTATTGGACCGGTTTGAACTGTCCTAGGAAAATTGTTATTACGCGAGCATGACTTTGTTTGAATTGCTTGAAAGTTGCTCGGAGCCGAAACGTCGAAGAATCGCTAACAAAACCCCAACGGTCACTATAAACCGATAGGAGAAATATTTGAAACTACGCCTTGAAATGTCTCCAAACCTGCAATCTACCACATGTGGCACTGTGTTTCAACCATTAGGTTTGGCGTAGTCGTCAATGTGACAGTTGTGAAGCTGTCCGTTGATTGGTTACAAAGAATGTTATTATGCGTCTAGGACTCCTGTGCTTGAAAAGCACTTTTCCATCCCTAACTTGAAATTAATACACTTCGTGATCCTTTCAGCTCTGTGCGAATACAACTCCTCGTGTAGTACTGCCTAGCGCAGTTCTTCATTCACTTGACCAGTACGGAACACTCAGTAGGCGAAGATGGGCACTACATCGAAAAAGAAAAACCAAACTGTTTTGTTTGACCCGCAATGGGAAAATCTCGATGCTCCAATGTACTGCGACTTCAACAGTGCAAAGTTCTGTAATGCTCCGTTGCGGGGACATCTGACTGACGAGTCCTCTGCCTCCTCTCTACAGGATATAAGTGAAGATGGTATGTTATCCTATCATGCTGAAATGAGCTTATCCCGTGGAAGGGTAGGTCTTGGTGCTTTGTTGGTCGAGATTGATTCTTGGTTGTTTCTTACACACCTGTTCAGCTGAGGGTGCAATAGAAAAGTGTTCCCGGAAGTCTAGATAGGCCATAATCATATTTATATGATGTGTGGAGTTGCTTAAATCCGAGTGGTGCTTGTCCCGTGTACGAGTTGACAACGCACGCGGGGTACCCAAATAAAACAAGTGAAGCTACGCTGAACGCTTGAAAATGAGTCAAATGGCTGGCTTGCAGATTCAGACTCACTGCACGCAGACGATGATGTTCATCATGCAAGTTTGGGATGTGAGACGTTAGCCATGCCTTGTGCGCCGATGGATGGCAGCCCAGGATCGGCATTGAATAGTAACGCCCCAAATGAGACAAAAGCTTACAGTAGTTCGCCGTCTTCATCTTCTCTAGGCTCCCCAGTGTCTCCTATCCATTTCCATGATTCAAATTTCAAGACCTCGCAGCACGTTCCGGGGACAAATTGCAGCCCAAGACCAATGGATTGCCATCGATTACCACTTGCTGATAGACAGGAGCTTGTGAATCATGCGCCTTGTAGCGGGAAAAGTAATTGCAGTGGTGTGCCAAGGCACATTGAAGCGAAGACCGCCCCATTACTGAACCTAAACGAGCCTTTTAAAAGCGAATTACAGCTATGCCAAGACCCTAAGTCAAGTGATGTCACAGGTACGATTATTATACTGTATTTGTGCGATTGAGTGCTGACCTCATCGCAATTCAGGGAATTATCGTTACCGGGATATCGCTGAGTACGAGAAACGCAACATACAGGCTGCTTGAGAATTCCTGAGAGCTCAAAGAACGAGTTGCGCGACGCTAATCCGACTCCAAGATCCAGACATCCGAATGATAGCTTCCAGAATGTTGTTAATATGGACGGTGCTCATCAGGAGCTGCACAGTCACGCTCTTTCCATTGGGGCTTCACTTCTGTCAAATACAACCGTAACTGGGACATGCGACACATCTCGTCAAGAAGTTAACGCTAACGAAACTGCACGCGAAGGCTTTACCCAAGTACTGGATGGCCCTCGTAGTGTAAACGCTCACAACACGGACAGCGCGACACCAAACGGCAAACGAGTTTCAAAATCCTCATCTTCAACAAGTTTGCCTACTCACTTTTTGCAACCACGCGTTTGCACACCTCCTGGCATGGACGCACAGCGACAGCAAGCACGTACTGGTGCACTGTCAACTTCGTCAAAGTCACCCTCTAGCCGGGTTTCTCTGGATCACACTGACAGCGTACGTCTCGAGCCACCATTCCTCCCCGTTCCAGTCGCAGGAGTGAAACCGCTCAGTGTGAATCAACTGGAGGATAGCAACTCTGTGAAGTTGACTTCGCCAACCCTAACCGGCACACAAGCTTCAAGCCCAAGTCATCTCTCAGTGGCTGAGAAAATTAAACGGCACGAAGCTGCAGCTTCGGTTGACTGCGGCAGCCCAAACATCCTTCAGAGTACTCCAGGAAGACACGGCAACTCTGGACCCCTCGTTCCATCAGCCACAACTGGTACGCTCTTAATGGCAAAACTTTCCTTGTTTTTTGCCTCTGCAATGGTCCAAATCGCTGCTGAACTGCAACCAGGTGTCACATGAAGAGCATTGTGCAGCTATGGCGCATTCAATTCGCAGCCCAGCACTTGTGGCACTGGGAAACTCCCCATTCTCTGGAAGACAGCTGACTAATGCCTCCCCTGTGCGTCTCCCAACAGCATCCCGACAAGCAAGCCTCAAAATCTGCAGCGCTGAAGACGATTACCAACCTCCCTCTAAGGGTAGCTCTGTAGCAATACCAGAAGCACCAGTACCATGCTGCCCACAAGCAGTATCTGGCACAGAGAAGGTTTCAGATTCGTTGCCAGCAGCAAAGCTACCTGGACCAACTCTGTCAGCAGCTGCATCTCTAGAGTCTGCAATGTCACTAGTGTCAAAAGGCAGCTGCCAAGCCTCTTCAGCCAAGCTACCTCAACCTGCCCTTGCACCCACAGCTTCCAGCTGCCGTGCTCATTCTCCTGCCATGCAGAAGAAAACTTTGAGCAGGCTGAACAGCTCACGTTGCGAAAAATCCCGCAGCCCTGCTGTTGTAGCCACGGAGAGACGTGTAGCATCCCGGGCACCTCTAGACTCTTCCAGACAGAAGCTGAGCGAAGGCAAATGTGATCGTAAGCACCCTGGAGTCAAGCCGTTGCATGCTGCTGTATCCCGAGCAAATGCATCCAGCTGCTCTGCCAGTGATGCTTCTACTGCCTATGACCATCAGAGCACCACCAGACAGAGCACTACCAGCTCCAAGTCCACTCAAAGTGGCAGCAACTCCCTGTCTATCACTGATAACGACTTGAAGTGTGTCATCATCGAAGAGAAGGATGCAAGGCCTCACACCAAGAGAACTAGGGACCCCCTACACAAGCAAAGGACCGACAGAGCCCCTCTTATCAGCTCCGGCTCTAGTGCCGCTGCTTCCAGGTATGCTTGGGCATGTTGTACCGTAGTAAATACGACCTCCGCCGAATATATGACACATGTAATGCTCCAAGATTTTCGGAGTCACGCTGGCTTCAGACACCGTCATGCATTCCCTTTTTATTAAAAACATTGTTTCTTATGCCGCCGGCTGTTGCTGCCCAATGGCAGCTTTTACTCCCCTTCTGAACATAGTGTTATGTGTTACCTGGTGAAGGTTTGTGTTTACTGCGGTATTTTCGTTTTGTTGCACACAGGGGAACTTGGTGTGCCAGCACAACAACAAATTTGCGGACTATTCAATTGTGCATTCCTTCCTGGAGTTGGTCAAAGTCCATAGGGTGTGGTTTTTGTTCAAGCCTGAAAAAAATTGCCCTTGTGCAGACCAACCAGATTGCACCTGAATCGAACGCATGTCAGCGTCGAGCGTGACGCTGTTAATCGACCTCAGCCACGACCTGTGGACAAGGCTGCCCCGCTGCCTCGTGATCGCTCTCGGGACTTGTGTAATCAGCCCCCTGCAGCACGGCCAACTAAGAAAATGCCCCGCCAGTACGTTTTTTGTTTACTGTGTCAGCTTGTGCTGTCATCTGTGGCCTGCATGGTTTGCTCGGTACAGGTGTAGTAAGTTAGTGACCTGAAGTTTAATACTATTGATTATCTATTCATAATCTGAGTTGCTCAAGAAGGATCATGTGCCAATAGTGGCCCCTTACGTGTCCAGGGCTCTTGAGCGAAGTGTTGAGCGGTTGGCACAGCCGAAGAGGCTGGTGGGTGTGCAATCTAGTGAAGATCGTGAGGTCGCTGCGGCGGCCAGGGGGCGCCGGCAGCTGAAAGAAGCTGCGGAGAAAGTCCGCGAAGGGTGGCGCCGGCTGCAGCAGAAAGGCCAGGCCGCAGCCCAGCTCCCCCCTCCGGCAATGGCAGAGGCCTCTTGCCCACCGGGGTCACTAGTCGCCGAGAGCAGCATCGTCTCTTGCGGCTTTGGGCTGAAGAGTAAGTCCAGTGTATTTGTGGGCGTCCCAGGGCTGCGGCCAGAGTCCTCAATGCCGGATGCTTCTGCCATGGCCCGCAGACGACCTGCCAGCGCCAGCGTGCGCACCCGTAAGCCCCTCTCGTCCATCTGGAAGATGGGAACTCGGGAGGACCGGCCACAGGGCATCGGCAATGCACCCAGCGCGTCCAGCAACAATCCCCCTCACGCCTCCAGTGCCCCGCAACCGGTCCCTTTGCTCAACCTCAAGTCCCTCCGTGGGGCGAACCTTGTCAAGGAGCACCCTGCTTCTCCAAAACATGCTCCTGACCGCAGCGCTATTGCTGCCAAACAACGTGCTGCATCTCAGCCACCTGAAGTCCAGGCTGGTGGTGGTCCACAGCGCCCCCCCTTCCGCCAACCATCTGCAGTTTCCCGCCTCCCCCTGGACAGGTTACGCAAGCCTGTCACCGCCAACTCCACCGTTTCCCCCAGGCAGCCTGAGTCCTGCAACCCACAGGTGTGCTCTATTTGCTCCCTGCAGTGTGAATATCCCAAGGTGAACTCAAGGTTAGCAATCACTGTGAAGCCCTAGCAAAGCTTCAAAATAAGCAGCCAAACATATCCACCCTCTCTTGGATTCTGGAGGATGCTGTGTCTTCCATGGCCCCTGTTCGTCTGTTTCTGTGTCACAGCAGCTGATGTTACAACCCGTGAGCAGCGTCTCGCTATATTGTTCAATAAGGACTGGTTGTGTGAGGAAGATCAAGTATATCATTACATGTGAGATACTGAGAGTAGATATTAATCTGCATGAGTGGTTACCTGGGCCATGCTTCGGCTCCCTAATAAGGGAGTGGTGAGCACAGATACAAGGGGACTGCCAGTTGTCTACTATCTGGTATTTACTACAGTAACCACGGCTTTCTTATCACACCCACTACAAGCCCTTACAGTGTAACAGCTGATTGCGTTAGCTTTAGAG
>JAULKQ010015494.1:0-10880 GCA_032356285.1 Smithsoniella earleae | reverse complement strand
TATGGTCGGCAAAATGTTCCCAGCAATTTGCAAACGGGAGCTCGTGTTGAGTTGATACGATACAATTGCTATACTGTTCTTGACATGTTTGCAGATTGATATGAGGAGAGGTGAGAAACGTTTCGCACACCTCTCTCGTTTGATGTTTTTCGGGGTGTACGTAAGCTGCTGTTTGAGTATGGTGCTGGTTGGACGCTATGGTGACGGATTTCATGATATTTACAGCAGCAAACGACCAATTTATCTATTTTAACCTTTCTATCTGTTGAAAGCAGATGGTATGCGTTACATTGGTGGCTTTGTTACGACTACCTGGTCGGTACAAAATCACGCCAATCAATCACGCCAATAAAGATTACTTATATCCTTCATTGCAAATGGTAAAGTCTGACGAATGAATAGTTGAATTAGATTTTAAGATATTGAGCGCTAAACAAAGCCAACTCTCCCAGCGATGGTCTACCAGCAAGCGCCTGGAGACAAATGCCAATCGGCACGTCAGGATGCACTTTGACAGGCTTCATTAGTGAATTCAGTCACTGAATCAAGAAGTTCACTAGTACTTCCTCAACTTTCTCCAGAGCTTCCCAAGTGCGCCTTATGAGGCCTGGGAACCTGATCGATGTTCATGCAAAAAAGTTTGCGAACTTCCCGCATGGACTATAACCATCTGTATGCCGCCCAAAGATGTGAAATTGTTCAAAATTTGAAGTACTTCAACCTCGACATATCGTTGCATGAATCGTGCTTTCGATTGGATTATGATTTAGGTCAACCAGTACCCAGGCCACAACCAATAATAGGCCTAACCCGAGATATGCCAGGCGCATCGTGCGCCCTTGACGCCTTCCGGTCTGGATCCCTGATCTAAACAATCGAAAATAATTATATTTTGTAGACATCTTACGTGTTATGAGACGATGGCAAGGTGTTGTTGTGACACATTTACGCTCAGTGCTGCTCGAATATGTCGATTTTAATCAAAACAGCTGCACAGTGCATGTGAGAAGGGAATTTGTGAGACTTATATTAAAAAAAACGTGCGATTTCATGCTGACTACTGTGTCCTGTCTAACAAGCTCACCCGGGCTCGCAACAATGCAATTCAGTTCCCGTTAGTGAGTCAAGGTTGCGGCACTTGTAAATGGCTGGGCTGTAGACATGCACCTGAAGCATGCTCACGTTAGAGTCTTTGAAGCCCAGCACAGAGCGGCGTTGAATCAGTTGTAGCAGAGGTACCGGGGAACTATCTGCTCTTTCAGCAGAAGTGGATCCGGCGTGACATAGTTTCAGATGTAGATGGAGCAGCTGTCATTATTGTACTGGCAACCCCCAGTATGCTGAGTTATGCAATGGGGCAGGGTGGACTCCTGTTCATAGACTCAACTCATGGGCTTCAGCGCTATTTCGCCCAGCCCTCGGATCACCATGGATTTCGAGAGGAGTTCTGTTAACATCATGTGAATGTCAAGCTTACAATAGCATTGCAATTCGCCACTGCTTATAATTGTTGCGCTGCCTGTAAATGTACTGTTGACTGGTAATCATTATTTACAGCCCAGGTAGCTATGTGAAATTTCTGTTGGGAACTTGGTGCTATGCGTACCAATGACATCACCATGGCAGTGTATTGGATTCTATTCAAGAGTAAACATCAAACATGAATGATACCGATGACCTTAAATTACTCGATCACAGGTCGCTCCATTCTATGGCGTATTTTTCTCCACAAGAAGATTGATGTTGACTCAAGGCTGTGTCAATGCAAACTTGTGCCTAGGTCAAGTGACTTTGGACTCGACTATCACTCAAATAGCGTCCGTACACGAGGATGTTACAAGTTGTTTTACTACTGGACTGTATCAGTATTCATCATTCAACCCCTTGGAAGGTTGAAGGTGGGTCTTGACCTAAGTTGTGAAACTGCCACAACAAAAACCATCAGTGGTTTCTTAAATACTCCTAATATTTTTGTAAAGCTGCGTAACATTCCAACAGTGCCTCATGGAAGGGTTGGGCTGACTGATTCACCCTCAATAAGAAACCCTCGAGTTGTACTGATGAAACGTTACTCTGGAGGGTTCCTCATTCCATTGTGTACGTACCGTCCTGCAGTAATACTGGCCATTGAAATACGCTGTAGCATAGGAGTTCCAATCTCTAGGCTGGTATTATGTATTTGTATCCGTGACTTGAATCCAAGCTTGCTTTTAAGCCCTAGTTTGATCTTGCATGGTCTCGAGATTCTCTTTCTCGTTCATACCCCCCGTGTTGTTTGTATACGTATCTCGAGATATACTCTGCGTTGCCGTTCTGCACTTCAAGACAATCTATCGACTTATGTTATTGTCTCCTGACCTGTGTCAGAAGGTCGGAAATAATAAACAGTTCACCGGAAACACCTTGCTTTCTTTTCCCTTGCTGTGTTGGAAATTCGTGAGACTCACACTACACGCACCCACTTCCTTTCTGCATCTCGACCTAGTACCATGATGATCGCAGTATTTAAACGGATGTTCCTTGTTCTTGGCACAAAGGCTGTAATGCAGCAGCGTAAGACGGTTCACACAAGGATGCCCTGCTATCTGTACAACAGCTCTCAACAGCGAAGCGCGAGGGCACTACAGGGCATTAAGATACATGCTGTGACACCACTCTTCATTGCGAGTCGGGGATATAGTGCCACAGGCTTCGATGGATGCAACAAGCAACAATGAGCAAGGCGAAGCTTTCAATCAGGCCGCAATATTGACGTTCAGGTTACCTGTATCATCCTGTGTGTAACCTGTATCATTAAATTTTAATATCAGCACACATCCATGCTGTGAGTGCTCGCACGGAGATTTTAATCCGGTCACAGAGTCAGTGGGTGGGTATCCTATACGAGGCAGAAACCTAGTACTGCATTCCTAGAGAAGGAGCCGGATTACAACTCCTAGACTGGATGATGTGCAACTCAACCCCAGCCTTTGCAAAGACATCGACACCATTCGCCTGTTGAAGGGTTTCTTGTAGTAACACGCCCTCCAGTTTACCCTGTTTACTGTGCTAGGTGGAGCACGCGATACTGCCCCTGTATATACAACTTGTTGACTAAGTTATTGTCGATAGCACTATGCAATGTCTCAGGTGAATGGCACTCAATAATGTTCAATTCTTGAGTGTCTATTCGTGGTGTCACGCGTTACAGACAACGTACCAACATTGAAAAACTGGAGCAGTGCACATGTGCCATCATCAGTCATGGGTTGGCATATGCTCTCGTTCAATGTCATTGAGTGAAATCACTGCTAATCTGCCCTGCCTTTCGGTAAATTATGCTCTTTTGGCGACGCAGTATTGGCTTGCAAGAACAGTCGACGGTGTCCCAGGAAACAAGCACAGGCACCACTGGGAAGAATGAGCTAAAAATGAAAGATCTCGTGAAAGAGTTAGACGCGGGAGCTTCATATGACAAAATGTCGTCTGGTGGCCTGCTCCAGTACGTAAACTCTCTTTAAGCCTTCCTGCACAGACCATATGTTGAGTGAGACATTTTTGCAAGTCACATGAATGATAAGACTCTTTTTGGTTCGATTACCAAATTTTGAGATATCGTCGTTTGAGTCGTTGTGAAGTGCACCACTCAGTGACCGTTTGAACATAATTTCTGATTTTGAAAGCTCAACATCGGGATTCAAGAATTTTATGGATTATTTGCACGTTGTATGCTATCATTTGGTGATATGTCACAGCTTGACCGTTCGCATGCCAATTCATATTTTGTGCAGAAAAATCGAGGACTGGCAGATATATTTGACAATTCTGGCCGGTGCAACACTACTTACCAGCTGGGAGAGAGTGCTGTTCGGATTGGTTGTTGGGGCGATTGTGGTTCTGGTTTCCGTTGGAATGTTGCACGCAGCGTCCTTCTACGCTCGGATGCTGGCACAGAAGGTTGCGCTTTTCCTATAAGAGAGGCACAGATGGAACGCCCAGAAGGGTTTCTTGGAAAGCGTTAGAGAAGAGGACAAGAAAGTTTGTGCCATTGTTGTATTTCACAACAGCTGAAACCAGGATTCTTTCTACTGACATGATTCTTCGCGATGTATTAATGCTCGTGTCTACACAGATGGCTAAACTGCCTGCAAACTGCTGTGAATTAGATTCGTAATCCCAACCTGAATTGGTAGGGATAAATGTAACTGGTGTGACCTTATATGTTGATGTAGTTCCGATGTCATTGACGCTCAACAACATCCAGTTAAAACTCATACAACTTTACAAAGCCTCACATATCTTCTCCCTAGATCAAGCGAATTTCAATAGCGCTTCACTGTAAGGTTCCAACTGTATAGTTTTCACCTTTTCCACGCACGTGACTCTGGACCGTAGCTTCTTCAGTCCTGTTCCAAAAGTTCCATACAGCTGGCCAATACATTGTTCTAGGCACGTATGTATCGCCCATGCCGACGCTTGCCCTTCAGACGCACGGCCAGGCGGCCGAGGCAAAATCCAGGATTGCCACATTCTTGTAATCTGGTGCTGCTGTGCTTGGCGCAGCGAATCCTGCAGCCGTAATTGAGCTAACAACCAAGAGCCACCGAGATACAGCGCATGAAAATATTCAACTGCAATCCTGCAGCGACAGGACATTGTTCACAAGGCATCATTTTTTTTGGAGATCAAGAGCTGTACCTCCAAGAGTTGGTCCAGCAGCGCATAGGTGGTGAGAAGGAGCTCTACCACATCTGCAAGCCCTGGCATGCCGTCAGGAGGCATTTGCAGTAGCGCACAAGTGTCGTGATCATGACTGAGAACCGCGACATCTGTAAGCAGCCTTGCAGCCCAGATACAAAGAGGGTATCGCAACGCTAGCTGCTCCTCGCACAGGACTTGTTGTGGTATGATGCAGTCAGATCTCGCCGTTGTCAACAACTTTGGCAGCAGAGTCGAATTCCATTGTATAGCCTGTGCTTTATTCCTGCAATCGCACTGGAGACATAAGTCAACACATTCAGATGGCTAGGTGCATAGACAATGCAGGGACAAACAACCCTTGGCTTATCTCAAGCAGCAGATGCCAGACATATCTATGTATAAAGTGTGACGTCATAAAATGTTGACTTGTCTTGGGAAAGCAAAGATATTACAAAACCTGTTTATCTTGTAATAATTTTGTCATTCCCATCAAGTTCACAAGGGATTTCAAGAAAATGGGGCTCATCAGAGCCGATGTATCAGCTGTACACCTAAGGATAGTGTCTGCTAGCTAGTATAGTCTGCTGAAGAAGAGAGTAACTAGGCCAGAAGCGGGAAGTAAGCTTACAAATCGAAGTGTTAGCAGCTTGTGCTGCAGCAAGAGACTGAGTACGACCTTCTCAACCAGACATGTTCATAACTGAATCGTGAATATGCAAGGGCGAAAAGAGCTCCAGGAAAAGCTGAGCACGAGCTTAATCTAGGAGCCATGAGAAATCAAGGCTTGTTACAGTCAGAGCGAGATGAAAGCACTTGCTCTGCTGCAGCAGAATGCATTACTGTTAACGTAAAATCGACATGTTATCAACATGGAATCCGAAATGATATCGTTTTGCTCGACTACCATGTAATGGGCATCGGAGCCATGGATTCGAGCCACACTTTGGGATCAGACGCGTGAAGCATGCCAGCGTCAACGTATGCCTTAACACCGTATCCTTGGACTCGGGGGGTCAAATCAAGCAAAGAGCAAACCAGTCGAGCCCGTCCTGCCAGTTGGTAATCTACTGTTCTATGAGCGCGCGCACTGAAATTCTGATTCAGCAATATTTGGTGTAACTTATTGTAAAGGATCCCCAAAGCTTGATGAATTGGGTTGAGATTAACCTAGCGATGGAGTACCAAGAATAAGAGTGCATGCTGTGCACGTTCTCGACTCGCTCGGTTCAAACTACGACATGCCATCCGGTGTATGAAAACGTGGCAATAATTCTATTCGCACTGTTCGATGAAATATGAAAATTGTTCACACTCGGCTGAGATGGCTGTGTTTGTAACCAATTGAAGCTCTGCTAGCAAAATGGATCTGTGCTGTAGCAAGCATGACTTCCCGTGGAGTGAAAGCTTGAACAGCCAAATTCGCATGAGGACTGTTTGGAGCTGAGCACGTCTATACGGGAGCTGATTCGACGCGGACTCGCCTTTTGTCTAGCGAAGGAATCATTGATAGATTCCGCACAAGTCGTGATGCGGATATCAGCACTACATGTGTTGTTTGAAAAGGAATTTAGTAGCATTAAAAAATTGATCTCAATTCTCCGTTCTTTAAGGCTGAAGGAATAGAAGAATCAGAAAAAACTCGAATTTTCAAGCAGTCGCTGCTTAGCAAATCAGGAGATGGCTTGGCATGTTGTAGTACGTACCTGGTTGTCTAGGTCTGTATTTTTCTTGCGAACAAAAAACACGCGCCGAAAACTGCCAAGAGCGACTGGTCTGAAGCTTCGCATGTGTGCGATGTCTGGAGCCCAGTTGCCTCACAACGAACGAGCACGGAAGAGCGTAGAAGCACACCTAGTCTTCTGCTGTGCATCGACGTACAAGTCGAGTGACGCGGCAAGCCCCTCGAGCTCTCGGAAGCAGGTTTTTGACAGGGGGTACCAGATATCTGTTCCCAGGTGATCACTGAAAGTGGGTCTCCAAAAATCAATACCATAGAATGTGCTACGAATGTATAGTTCCTGAATTGGTACAAGCGTGTTGACCGCACATGATCTAACGTTTCTGCAAGTACGGATGAATTACCCAATACCATAATTGGAACACAGATATCCAATGGAGTGTAAGTTTGAGGTTTACATTATACCTGCATGGTAAGAGCTGTATTCAATTGGTCGGGAAGGTTCTTCAGACGTGCAATAAGCATCTCTAGTACCTACAAGCAGATGAATGTTCTACCTGGGTAGCGCAGATGTAACTGTTCAGAAGAGTGCAACGAGACAGACCATACTCTGACTGAATGACTCGACTCTCCTGCGATACAAGCGCTCTGATAGCAGAATATGCACGAGATGGCTCGAGGCAGCCAAAGAGAGTGCGAAAGACATGCTACCTATCATTGCCGCAATGGTGTCCCACAGAGAAACCATTGGCACAGGTGTAATAAAAAACAATAAGAATGAAAGCGCCCATGATCGAGTCCAAACAACAGAAGCGTCCGCCAGCGTGGGTTGTATGCTGTTCACAACCCGCTGTACTCTCGACAGATGGACTGTTGGATAGTCCGTCCTTTCCCCGTTTCGAATACCATGAAATACAGAGTGGACCGCTCCAAAGGTGAGCGTCAACCACGGTGAGATACCAGAAGTTGAGGAAGTGGTGAAGAAAAGCTTGACGGATCTGCTGGTGACAGATATAAAAGCTGACCCACAGAGAGAGCACGACAGTAAATGCAGCAATTTATGGAAAACTCTGCTGAATGACTTCATACGAACGAGCACCCTCCATAATGGTATTCCAACCCAGCGCTTGGACGCCATCCAGTCTAAGCTTCCCCACTCAAATGTTTGTTGGCATAGAAACCATTCCGCTACTGTCGGAAGCACGATGGTTGCATATTGGAGAGATATGCTGATAAATAGGTGAACTAAGGTTGTGAGATGCGCCTGTGATCGAGTAGCTATAGCCAAGTACGGTAAGTCAATAAGGGACACAGCAACAATCACGATTATAAAGCACCAAAGTGCGAGGCTGATCAATCGCAGTGATACAAAGCCCGTTATTGCATCCATCTTCGACTGGTGAGAATCAAAAACCAACGAACCCGGCCATATGGTCTCTCACGCACGATAGCCAGTACTTGGGAAGGACGGCAGAAAGTGACAACTAATTTTGGTAAAGTGCCAGCATTTGCGTTTGACAAGGTGCAACTGCTGTTTGCTATGTGTAAGGTACCCGCATGACTTTTAATTGAAGAAGTGGTTAGACCTGTATCGGCCACGCAGACCGCGGACAGTGGTCGGCATGTCTAAGCATGCATTCCCGGAGTTCCCTACATTAAATTTACTGTAAACTTACTGTAGGACCGCTACACAGACCAGGTGAAAGAGAAGTTAATAGTGCGAAACCTGTCATCGCTGTTGCAGAAGTTTCGTGAACGTAACTACGGGGACGTGCGGATGTGTTACACCGATGATGGCGCGACACCAATCCAATTCATCTAAAATCAGGCGCGGTACGGCTGCCAGAAGGCTGGACTGGACATTGTAGTGAAGCTTTTTAACCAGCATCAGACCGGCATCCAGCCAGGAGAAGCGGGGTACGAGAGCAGAGGCGACATCCTGGTAATAACACTGACATAGTCAACGTTGATGTACCACTAGTGCATCCAGCAGGTGATGAAGAACGGAGTGCAACCAACAAGACACCAGGGTCCGCTGCAGAGAAGAGGGATGAGCTCAAACGAAGGAAGCATGCGGGAAGGGGAGATGAGGGATATAAGTTTGTGTACAAATAGATTAGTGTGTCCTTGATTCGAGGCAATAATTTCATTTTCCAATTGTATGTTGGGTCCATGCCTACGAATATTGACCATGGGGTTCCACAAGAAGCTGAAACTCCGTCCTGTGAGTGATACTTTTTGTACATTGGTCTAGTCAACAACAAGAATAGCGGTAACATGAATATGCTTTGATTGCATCTGTAATGTTAATGGCATGAGACCCAAAGTGGCGTGAAGAAACTCGTGCCTAATAAAACCAGGTTCCTATTTCCTCTTCAGACCAGAGGTATCGCTCTTGTTGCAATAGACCTTCCAGGGGGGCCTTTTAACCCTTTCCCTTGCATAAACTACCACTTATCTCCCTTAACGCCCTTGGCAAAAAGGCGCCTTTGTGTATGCACCCTGAAACATTAGCTGTATCATCTGCTGTACGTGCTGCTTGAGGTGGCCAGTTGACTCTTCCAAAAGTCCTCTTCTCAACATCTTGGGGGGCCGGGGCTGCTGCTGCCGATCCTGTTCGCGATGCTCGCACCGATAGATCGCTGGTGGTGCATGTCCTCATGAAATCCTGCCTGTGAGATCTGGTTTCAGGAAATATCTCTGCAGCGATGTCAAGAATTGTAAAGTCTGAACCGGATAATCGAAAACTCGATATTGGAAAAACTCGATGATCGAAAGCTTTTTGTAATTTTTTTCCCTGGCAATCTGTAAGATAATGAACCCTTTAATCGGAAATATCGAGAATCCGGTTTTTGACTTTCGTGCCCGCTCAGAACAGTTCCTGACTCGCTAGTGTGGCTGCAATTAGATTTGCTGATTCGGATAACCGAAATGTCCAGACAGATTGGGCCTGGGCTGCGAGTGAGTACTGCACACACGTCCCACCAGACTTGTGTGGGTTGGCAGCTCGTGCTTGCCATGTGGGAGTACTATGGCTCTCTGCTGGAGGCCATACCTGCACGAGCTGTTCTATGCAGTAAGGTGTCTACTATAGTGTCGTGTCTACATGACAATTGGGGAAGTTTCCTATGGCTTCGTTGGGAGGTGCGTAAATGAAACAGTTCGGCACCTTGAATCTCCGAAGCTTCACATGCGTTCTCTCAATGACGAGGGTGTGCAGAGGCTGGGGCCCCAGAGGTGTAAGTGGAATACAGTCTTGAGTCAAGCGGTACTGCAGAAACGCAGTTGATATGCCCCAGAGACAAGAAAGCCATTGAACGGCGGAATTTTGTCAAGATGTTCAGACACCCTTTGCTTCAGGTATGCACAAGACCAAGACATGTGTCAACTTGCAATTGAAACACTAGACTACACAAGGGCTGAGTCTCCATTGTATAAAAAATACTTGATCTTAGAATCTGATGGGACTTTGATTCTTAAGTACTTGTGCTAGCATGCATCAGGGCTGGATGTTTATGCGGCCCAGCAATGAACAGACGAATGACGTGAAGCGCTACATGTAGATTTGTGCAATGCTGAGCATGTAGTGACTACGCTCTTGTGAATCATCAATTTCTTGCTCCCAGCACTTCCAACTCGTAAGTACGTGTACAATCTTGTTTGGATCCTTGGTTGAACATTTGAGACAAAGATCCAAATCAAATGACCACATATGTGTGATGGCACAGGGTTGATGTCAAGAGGCGTTAGATAATCATCAATGCACAATTTTCATCGAACATGTTTGGTGGTGAACATTCTTTGAGCTGCTCTGAAGTTTGGACTATCTATTTTGATTCTCACTGCTTTTCCTTCCATCCAGGTAACCAACCATTTTCTTGGGATAGCTCACATTCGGGTATTACAATTGCTTCCTTATAATAGCACATATAATAGCTCAAGATAATTGTCCAACGGAAGGTAAAAAAAAAAGCCAATTGGAATCTCACACAAATCAATTGCACAGAGGGTCATTCTTACATGTTTCATGAGCACGTACAAGTGACAAGATTCAGTGAGATCTCTCTGCGTTCAGTGATCATATCACTGTCAAGCTATGTGCAACAGCTGCCTTCAGACATCTCCCAAGTCCATAGAGAAATCAACCAGCACCCCAGAGCTCCGAAACATCTTGTCCATTACCTGAATGCTATTACATTTGCTGTGCCACGATATCTCGGAGATCTGGTCATTTCGAAACTCTGCATCTGCAGTATGCTGACAGTTTCAAGTTTTTGAGCTCAAAACAATCTTACCTCGCCGAGAAACTCTTCAAATTGTTGATCTGAATTCTTGTTGTACATTATACTCGCCAGCCCCAGAACAACTTGCTCAAACTCATCGTAGTTCAACACAATCGGCTGTTGCTGAAGCTGGAAGCTTCCGATGTCCAACGATCTGCAAATCTACCGTACATGGTCAATTATCGTACAGGCGAATTATCGTACAAATTCGACGGAATACCTGTAGGATGTGTCGCGAT
>JAULKQ010015483.1:0-10881 GCA_032356285.1 Smithsoniella earleae | reverse complement strand
GGTTAAATGGGGGGGGGGGTTAGGAAATCTCGAAAACGAGCACGGGTACCCCTGATTTTTTTTTGCTCACCAGATTCAGCATGTTCAAAAACCCCCACAGCCTCAAGCTTGCCACCTAAGTTCACTTGCTGAAAGTGGTATGAGCAAAAAGCGTGGCGGAAATTGAAAATTCCATCCATCTCGCAAACGAGCACGGGGACCCCCATTTTTTATGTGCTCATCAGAATCAGCATGTTTGAAAACCCCCACAGCCACAAGCTTGCCACCTAACTTACATTATTGGTGGCGCTATGGCGTGTGCAATGGTGCGGAAATTGGATGATTTCGGCCCGCGCGGCGCCACGTAGCGCGTGCTGTAGATGCGCTGCGCGGAAACGGATTGTTGTACCCATATCACAAGCAAATAGACTACTGCCCTGCGTGGGTCCTGCCACCTGGGTTCCATTGGTTGCGCGTTTGGCGAGGGGGCTGGGGCGGCGTGGGGTGCCAGGATATGGACGACAGCGGAGGCAGCACCGCCCCGGACTTGCAGTCCCACATGGTGCAACATGCTCTCCGAGGTGTTCAACATGCCCTGAACGCCCGTACATGTGGACGATGTGCGTGGAGGGCGCGTGCGGAGCGCGGGTCAATTGCCGCACCATCACACCCGCTGCACAGCGCAGCGCGCACAGCTGCCGCCGCGCTTGGCACGCTGTCCGCACCCGTGTACGGCATTGTTGCTGTCGTACAACAGCTTTGCGGGTGCTTGCGGGGCCCGGGGTGCGCCGTGTGGAGTGCGCGTTGTCGCGGTGCGGGTGCGGAAATGCAGCGGCCCGCACCATCCCGCAGCGCACACGCGGTGCACGCTGGACAGTGTCCACGGGCTTCCCAACACCACAAGCACATGTGGTACGCCTGTGGCAATGTGCAGCGGGTGCTGTTGGTCTTCTGCGTGCTGGCAGTGGCTTGCGCAACGCTGTGCCGTGGTGGTGGCATGCTGGTGCAGTGCATCAGCTGGAACCCGCGGCGTCAGGGCTGCACTGCTTTTCACAGGGTCCCAGGCCCCCAAGGGCCCCATGCCTGACCCATGCGGGCTAAATGCACTCCTGTGCGGGCCGCCGTGGTGGCTGCTTGCGCGGCAGGGCGGGCCGGCGGGAAGTGGAAATTGAGCTGCGGCCCGTGCCCACAGCAGATGGGGCACTGCGGCACCCTTCCCACTCCCAGCGCCCATCCGCGCCCTCTCGCCTCCTGCCACCCCCGGCCCCTCGCCCCCAGTGTGCCCAGCCGCCCTCTGCTGCCACCATGCCCCGCCGTGGCAAAGCGCGTTTCCGGCGCGGAGCCGTCGCGTGCGACCCACGCCAAGGCGCCGCTACCGGCCTCGAGCGTGAGTGCAGTGCGCTTGTGTTGGGCATGCAAGCTTGCCAGAACCTTGCACAACCTGTATTCCCCACAGATCCTCCTGCTGCAGCCGCAGTGCCGGAGCGCGGCGTGGTGCAGGCCCAAGCACCTTCTGTGACTGAGGGTGGTGCGTGTGCTAGCCCGCAAGCGCAGGCCACTGGGTATTTCGGAACATATTGCACCGTAAACTGCCTTTCCTCGCAGACCATGCACCCGTGACCCCGCTCCGTGGACGCCCAACCAACGGCACGGACGCGCCAACGCCAGCTACGCCGATGCAAGGCACTGGTGAGTGCCAGCCGGAGCTGTTAATGTGATCATTCGTGCATGCAGGTATACGGCTCCTTACGCAGAAGCGGCACGCCCCCCTGGCGAAGGAGGCGGTGACTTCGGGCCTGGTGCCTACGACGTCACGCAGCCCGACACTGCTGCGCTGCAGGAGCTGGCGGGCAGCGGCGGCGGGACTGAGCGTGGAGAGGGCGACACGTCCTTCGCCTCCACCGTCAAGCTGGAGGGGCAGTGGGGTGCAGCACCACCGCCGGAGAGTGACCTGTCCCCCTGGAGCGGCGCTTCCACGCTGCCGCTGCCCCCTGACGATGCCACACCGGAGTCCCAGCAGGAGCTGAGCAGCGCTGGGCGGGAAGCAATTGCTGCGCACCGGGCTAAGGTGGAGGATGACGACAGCAGCAGTCCAGCGACGGAGGGTGGCGGAACGACGGAGAGAGCCCCGGCGGTGCAGGCGGCACTGCTGGGGCGGCCGGAGGTGCCCGCGCGCCACACCGTGTACCAGCGCAGTCCCGGGCACGTGGCGGTCATGGTCGGCTTTGCCGCCCTGGCTGCCCTGTTCCTGGTCCTGCCTGGCGCGGATGTGGACGCGGCACTGACTGCGGCGCCTGCTGGCGCGCAGACGGAGGTGGCAGGCTGGCCTGTGCCGTGGCAGCTCCTGCCGCTGACGGAGGCACAGGGCCGGCGAGCCGCCGCCGTCTCCGCGTGGCTGGCGCCGTACTACGGCCCCGCTCTGGCTGCGCAGCTGGAGCGTGTCGACCCCCTCCCGACTGTTCGTCTGGCCAGCGCCATGCCGGCGTGGTGGCGCTTGGCGGTGTACGCACCTGCGGACGTGATGGCACAGCTGCCCCGGACTGCGGCGCTGCTGCCGCCCACCAACCTGACTGCCGTGAACGTCGAGGATCTGCAGGACGCCATCACACGCCGAGTGGGCGCGGGCGTTGGCGCCGTGCAGACAGCTGGTGCATGTGACGGCACCACTGTGCGCCTGGAGGACCTGTCTCGCAGCGTGGCCGAGACGGGTCTGCTGACTGCAGAGCCGGGCACCCCTGCGGAGCTGCTGGCCAACGGCGCCCGCCTGGACATCGCCGGCGCCCACCTGCAGCGGGAAGACCGTGCCCACCTGCAGGTGCGGCCCTTCGTGGATGGCGCCAAGGCTGTGGCCCACTGGCGGGACGTGGAGTCCATGGCAGCTGGCGGTGCACTGGTGGAGGCGTGGGCAGGCGGCATGGGCCGCATTGTGGCGGCCCTGGGAGCACCTCGCCATGTGCGGCACATCACATTTGTCGCAAACCCAACGGGAGGAGGCGCCATTATGCCCGCTGCACACCACAAGAGCCAGCTAATGGCCTTCACACTGCTTCGATCGCAGCCTGCTCGCTGCACTGTGGGCGTCTGGCTGTGCATGGGGCGGCTGTGGACCAAGAAGGACCCTGTGGAGCTGTGGCAGGCAGAGGTGGCGCTTGTCAATGTGGTGCTCGGGCACCTGCAGCGTCTCTTGGCTGAGGCTGGGGTGGCGCTGCACGCTATGCCAGCCACCTTCCACGTGGGACAGGCCGCAGGTGCCGTGGCGGTCACACCAGGCGCCCCAGCTGAGGCCTTCACCATCGCCGCGGAGGACATCCCAGCACTGGCCCGCTCCCTGAACGCCGCCATTGCGACAACGGTGGACAGGACCACTGTGGAGGAGTGGGTGGCTGCCGGAGGAGTGGCAGTGCCTGGAGACCCACAGCCGCTGGAGCGGCAGCTGGCGTCCCACCGGCTTCGCCTGGCCGAGGCAGGGTACGTCTTCTTTCGCACTGTGGGGGGCGACATGACCTTGGCAGGCACGCCGGCAGCTGTACCCACGGTGGATGTTCTCAGGCAGCGCGGGCTGTTGCTCAGCGCCGATGTCGGCGTGGACATCAGCGCCCTTGGAAGTCCCCTGGCTGGCGCCCTGCACGTCCCGCGGGAGGCTGTTGTCCGGCTAGCGGAGGCTATCGGGGCAGATGTGATTCTGCAGCGCCCGACATACGGCCTGCAGCACGCTGTTCGTGCCCATCTGGCGGTACCACGTGGCCGGGCGGTGCGCATGCCGACAGCACCGTCGCTGCCTGCCACCATCGTCCGACTTCAGCCCAGTCTGGTGAAGCTGTACGACAAGGGCCTGGCCCGTGGTGCGCGCGGCAGCTGCCAAGGCCCGGGTAGTCCGATGGAGCATGCATGGCGGTCAACACTGGGCGCCACCATGGTGACTGCTGCTCCTGGTGGCTCTGCACCAGCTCGAGCTGCAGTGCGCAATCTACGCACGGCAGCAGGAGTATATCGCCTGTGTGAAGGGCCACCCGGCGCCATCATGCGAGTAGAGCTGGTGGTATATGGGCGGCACGCCTTTGAGCTGGATGCGGAGGCACTTGTCGATGGCCTGCTGGGCGACGGCATCCTCGCCTACGCTCCGGAGCTGCCGGGCTGGAAGGCTGCTCTCGCCAAGGCCGCTGAGAGTGTAGCCGACGCGCTGGAGGCAGCAGGCAGCGGAGCAAGCGCTGTGTCAGAGGGGCTGCTGCGCCACGCTGATATCGCCCACACACTGCTGTCCCACGTCTTCTTCACTGGCACGGGGCGTGCCCGTGACGTGAGGCGATCTGGAGATCGCCTGACCCTGCACGTGGACACGGCGGTGGCCCGTGTCTGCCTGCTGCGGCTGAGCGGGAGCCAAGATGAGCCAGCAGCCGCAGGACTGGGCGCCGTATGCGGCGCCACTCTGGCAGCTACTACACTGCGGGAGCTGGAAGCCAACACAGGCGGGTTTGGAGCCGCCAGTGTGGCGCACCACGCTGTCATGAACCTGCTGGATCGCCATGTGGTGCGTGTGGGGCACCACCTGGCTGAGCGCGCAGCTGCTCAGCTGTACGCCAATCTTGCCACAGTGGAGGGGCTGGCAGCAGTGGCCATTGGAGGACCACCTGAGGTGTCAGAACTCGTGGCTGAACGGCTTGGGCCTGAGGAAAGTGGGCGTTCGGGAGACATCCTCGCGCGTTATCGCGCGGCGGCAGTGGCAGTGTCTGCCTGTGGCGCGGCTCTGGCACAGTTTGGGGGCGCGGTGATGTACTCCAACCTGCGAGTCGTGGCTGGGCAGGGCAGCACTGCCTTCCCCTCGCTGGCCCAGCCAGGCCGTGGCAACATCAAGGCACCCGCCTGTGTGCGGTGGGGAGACGGCGGCACAACTCTGCCACTGCGGCCAGCAGCAGTGGTGGTGGCAAGCGGGCAGACGGCGCTTGCTGAGGTGCAGCCTGACGTCACAGGAGTGGTGACATCTCCAGGGGACGTCCTGGCTGCGGGCTTGTTTGGCGTACCGCGGGCGATTGCTGGCGGCAGCGTGCTGCCAGCGCTGATAGCCAACGCCTTCGTCGTGGAGCATGTGTATGCACGAGAGTGGAGGGACCTGGCCGCTGTCGTGATTAAGCAGTGCCAAGCGGTGTGCAAGCATGGTGAAGTGTCTCCTGCTGATGAGCTTCACAATGGGCGCAGTGGTCTGCCCTTCCTGCTGTCCCAGCTGCTGGCTGGCGGAGAGGACGCAGCGGTGGCGGCACTCGCAGAGTATCTGGAGGTGGCCCAGCTGTCGGTTCTACCCCTTCCGACGGGTTCCTACCTTTTCTCAAAGGCGCAAGTGGTGCACCGTATGGGGCGGCAGCCTTTCCTCTCTGATGCGGCAAAGAGGGCGGCAGGAGCTGTGCTGGCCGATTCTTGCGCTGGGCAGAAGACAAGCAAGCAGCGTCGTGCCCTGCTGGTAGCGCACCTTGGGCGCCCACCGAAGACTGGTCTTCCACATAAGCTGCGACTGCGCAAAGCCGGTGCATTCGAGCATGTACCGGCACTTCTGCACCTCCGCCTGGGTCCCAGGGCAGCGTGGCCCATCGACATGCGCCGGGCCGCTGTCGTCGCCCGAGACGCCGATGAAGCTGCCTTCCATCCGCTTACAAGTACCATGGGCCGCGGTGATAGAGCGACACTGCGCGCCGCCATCGCCGGTGCGCTTCCCAGCATCATCGGCGCCCCTGCCTGCCAACCTGACGGGGCCTGGTGCACACCAGTACTGAGCACGCGGGTGGAGTTCAGGCCGAGTTTCCACTGGCCCCAGCCGAGCACGCAGTCTGAGGAGGTGGTCGTCCCAGAGCCCAGTGCAGCGCCGAGTGCCCTACAGAGGTGGATCATGAGTGGAGTTGGCCCCAGTCCCAGCCACGCAGGATGTCTCCATGCAGTTCGCCTCCCTGCGCAGCCCCTGCAGACACCTCCTGACATCAACATGGACGAGGTCAGCATCCAGAAGCGAAGTGCGCTCGGCAAGTTCAAGCGGCGCGTGCGTGTGCCTACCGTGAGACAGCCACCGCGTGCACCAGCGACCATCCGGCCTCTTCCTGCGGATTTGGCACTGCTGGCTGGCCGGCAGGCGGTAGAGACTGCGTCATCGTTCAACTTCAGCGCTCCGAGTGACCAATGGGCAGCCCTACAGCAGCGCCAAGTGGTCGAGCGCCTGCGTGCCACTACGCGGGGCCGTGCACTGCGAGGTGTTAGCTCGGGCCGCCCCTCTGCAGCCCCGCCTACAACTGCGGCTGCGGCCATTGCGGCACACAAGGCGCGGTACACCGTGGGGAACTGGGTGGTGCTGGAGCCAACGCGGGCAGAGGCTGTGCTCGGCGTGGGACCTCAAGCAGCACGGGTGGCAGCCGTGGACAGCACCAGTGTCACCCTGCAGGCTGGTGGTGGCCGGTTGGAGGCATCTGTGGTCCGGCTCAGCTCTGCCACTGCAGCACGGCGAGTGAAGCGTCTTGGCGGAGGTGCCACGGAGACTGCTGCTCAGAAGGCACGGCGCCAACGCACCACCGCGTTCTGGCGGCAGATGACAACCCGCGGGTTTCTGCGCGGTGACGTTGCTGCAGATGGCAACTGCCTCTTTCGGGCCATCGCGCTGCATGTGTACGGTGACGAGGCACGACACATGGACCTGCGGGCGGCTGCTGTTGCCCACATGCGGGCTCGGCCCGAGCGCTTTGCGCCGGCTGCAGCGGGGCGCTTCCCATCCTTCGAGGCGTACCTGGCGGACATGGCCACTGAGGGCACCTGGGGCACCATGACGGAGGTTGCCGTCATGGAGGAGGTGCTGGACCGCCCCATCTTGGTGCTGCGAGACGAGGACATGCCGCAAGGGGGAGGACGGGTGCAGCCCTTCGCGCCAGGTGCCCTGCCAGAGGCAGAGCTAGCAGCAGCTGGACGGCAGCCGCTGCACTTGGGCCATGTGCACGGCAACCACTGGGTTGCCCTGTACCTGGGCGCACAGGACCATGTGCCGCCGGCACCGGTGGGCCTGGTGCCAGCAGAGCAGCACGGCATTATCGAGCGGTTCAGGCGCCCCATCCCGGCCGAGGATGATGATGCAGGTGACGTGGAGGTTGTGGAGGGACCCCAAGTACCCGGAGCGGAGCCTGACGTTGTCGCCGGAGCTGCAGTGGCCGTGCAAGCGCCGGCTGTGGCGTCTGAGGTACCGTGCGAGCCGGACGAGCCAGCCCCTGGCCGTGCGACACGGCAACGCAAGCGCCGGCGAAGCTCTCGGCACAGGCCCCTTTCTCAAGAGCTGCAGGCGCTGCCGGAGCTGCCTCCGCGGGTGCGCAAGGGCAAGAAGCCTCGCCGGCGCTGATGCCTTGCAATGCACACGGCTCACCTCAAGGGAGCACGCTGAGGCAAAAGGGTCGCCCGCCAAGCCCCACTAGTTTGTCTTGAGGACTGTGACGAGCAAAACGGTGCCATCGATGATGGCTTGTGGGATCGCAACGGCTGCCCCGCGGTGTCTGGGCCCCCTTCTCGATCAGCTCGCCATATGGCCACTCTGGCTTGCCGATCGAGCAGGGGATTGCCCGTCTTCCGCGAGTCAACCGCCACGACTCACGCCGTAGCAGATTGCTCCGCTTGAGGGAGGTTGGCACGAAGCCGCACACCCTCCAGTGGTGTTGCATTGATGCACTCACCTTACTCTCTGCCGTCCCAAGCCAGGCACGGGATCCCTGTCTGTCGACAGATGCCTGGCTTGGATCAGCTTTGAGTGGCGCATGAGGGCACTCCTTGAGCAGCGTCACCTGGCGCACACCCCTTGCCACTTGCGTGACGAGGGGCTGTCCACGTTTCAGACACATTGCAATCGATAGGCATCACATTGTGAAGTGCAGGCCTGCAACCTAGCGATTCCTCCGTCTCTGGCACGCTTCCGTGTGCCTTGACACTCTGCCCAAGGTGCGCCCGCTTGCTAGCGGGTGCATCTTTGCAGATGTTTTGAGAGCTCTGTTAGAAGCTTTTCGTACGACTTTGATAGATCGTTCATTGTACGAGGAAACGAACTCCTGGCCGGTTAGTTAGACTGGGTGTATTGCAAAGATATAGCACCAGGCAGCGCGCGTACTTGCTTGCACTCTTGTCAGGTATCAGGCTAGGTCCGTCAGGGAGTTCAGCTTGTAGGCGCAGGGGCAGTTGGTCCACGTGTGGCCACTTGCCACTCTCGAGGCAGGGCGCCCACCTCCATACTCACGCCCACGCGAGATTCTCGGAGGGAGGGGCCCATCTCGATCCATGTCAACTGCCGCACTCACTCTTAGTCTTGAGTCGCTCTTGCCTTCATCTTGCTTGTGGGGGGTCCACGTCCACGGGGTGTGCACGCGCGCGGGGAGGGCGCGCGCGCGCTGGCGCAGGCGGGGGGAAAGCCCCCAGCACGAACTGCGTGCCAGGGTGAAACCCCCGCCGGGGTTCACTGCCGCCAACCTGGCGGCAGCGCGGACGGGGGCGGCGCGCGGTCTCCGCTGCGCCGCCCCGGGTCTTGGTCAGCGGGTCCTCGGGCGCTCCGCCGCCGGCCTGCGGGACGGCGCGAAGATGGTGGCGGCGGGGGGCAGCACCTCGGGCACGCAGGTGCGCGGCCGCGGGCGGGCGCAGCAAGGGCAGCGCACTGGGGGCGCCATCGCGCACACAGGGTGCGCGGGGCGCGCGCCTCAGCGGTGCCCGTCGCCGCGCCCTGCCCACCACCTTGCCCTTGCGCGCCGTCAACAGTGCCGCCACTCCGCCGCTCGCCCGTCTCCACGCCGTCGTCCTCCGCCGCGCCACCGCTCTCGCCTGCCCCGGCATTGGGGCCGGGGCTTCCGCGCCGGCAGGTACGCTTTCGCGTCACGCTCCGAGCAGGGGGGCGGTGGGCGCCTCGGGCGCAGCAGCAGCCGCCTCGTCATCCTTGTCTCCGGTCCTGGTCTTGAGCTGGGCACACGCCTTCGCGGCGGCCAGAGTGGCGGCTTGAGGCGCGGCAGTCCACGGGTAGTCCACGGGCCGCCGGGCTCGGCGGGCGGGTCTTGGCGGTGGTGATGAAGTTGTCTGGGGGCGTCCACAGGCTCGCGGCCGCGGCCGCAGGGCCGTGGCTGCGCGGTGCTTGGTCTCGTGTCTGGGGCTTGTCGTCTTGTGCGGGCGTCCACGTTGGCATGATACGCTGGTTCGCGGTCTTGGGCGGTCAGGGAGCGGTGGTGGCGAGGCGTCCAGGGGCGGCGCGTCTTGGCGGCTGAGGGCAGCTGGCCACGGGGTGCTGGGGGTGTCCACGGGGTGCACACGGGGTCCAGGGGCGAGCTTGGCGGCAGGGCTTCCACAGGGCTTGAGCTCTTGATTCGTCTTGCTTGTGTGCGCAGTCCTGCCGATGTGTCGTCAGGGGTTCCTCTTGTGGGCTTGGCGGAAGGGTCCACTCAGGCGGCTCGGAGGCGGTCTTCTGAGCGGGCGTCATGGCCGCGGTGTTGGGGGTTCTTGGACTTGGCCGGCCATAGTAGTCATAGACAAGGAGGGGCGCAGGGTGTTCTTGCTTGTCATGGTGTGCTGGCTCCTCGTTGTGCAGGCGCTGGTGTCCACGGTGGCGGGGAGGGTGGCGGCTGCTACGGTGGCGGCGTCCTCAGGCGCGCCGCGGGTCAGGGTGGTCCAGAGTCAACGGAGGTGCTGGGCACGGAAGTGTGCGCAGCAGGGCGAGTAGGTCCTCAGGCGTCGTGTCCGAGGGCGGGAGTGGTCGTCCAGCTGGTTTGCCACTGCTCTTGGGGGTGTCCTGGCCCACGCTGGCGGCCGGCGTCGCGGTAGGCGGTGTCCTTCGGCTGTGGCTGGCGATGTTCCGTGGTCGTTCCGCGGGGAAGTGGTTCCCCAGTTAGCTGCCCCCAGGTCTTGTCCTTGCCTGCATGTGTCGTCCAGCTGCGTAGAAGGTGACTGCGGGGCGGGGGGCAGTGCGCAGGGCGGTTCACGGGCGCGCGCGGGCGCGGCGCTGGCGGCGTCTTCTCCTGGTGCCACAGCGGGCTGTCAGCGGACTTGGGCGCCGGTGTTGCCAGGTTAGCAGGGCCCGGGCACGGGCCGTCTGCCCACAGTAGGGCAGCGGCTCACTGCGAAAAGCGGGGGCGGGGGGTGCAGGTGAACGTTTGCGCCTTTGCGCGCCAGGGGCGTTGGCGCCGCGGTGGCGAAGGCGGCGCTTGAGGTTGGTCAGGGCAGTTTGCCGGAGGGACGACGGGGACTTGGCACAGCGCAGGGAGGGACTTGCGAGGCACGGCGGGCATGGTGGTCAGGGCTGCAGGCCTTGGGGGCAGACATGGCGGGCTGCAGCAGTTCTGCGTGGGGTTGGGCGCGGCGTGCAGCGGGTCCGGGATAGAGGCGGGCGGTAGGGCAGAGGGAGCGCAGGGCCATCGTGGCGTGCTTGGCAGGTTGGGAGCAGGGTGTTCCACGGGTAGCGGCCAGAACAGGCGCACGGCAGGGCGGGGCAGGTGGTCCCGGGGCAGGTCCAGCCAAGCGATGCCACTCTCTGCGCGGGGCGCGGGCGAGGCGCGTGCGCGCCGCAGCGTGTCGCGGGCCGTGTTCTTGTTCTGAGTGAGCCACATCCCGGGTGTAGAAGGCCCACAGCTGGCGCCTTGCAGTGGATGAATGGCGGCGTCGAAGTCCGCGGGAAGGGAGGGACGCTGGTCGTCGGCGCGCCGCGGGCGGTGCTGCTCGAGCAGTGCGCCGTGCGCCACCAAGGCGAGCACGGGGTAGGCGCAGGGTCCGAGATGGGGGGCATCCACGTGGCGGGGCAGTGCTTGGGGCAGGGGCAGTGTGTGGGTGGAGTTCCATGTGTCCACGCGCCGGCCTGTGTGCGGGCGGTGCGCGGCGAGTTGCGGGCGTCACGCGCGCCGCGGGTGCGGGCGCGAGCCCCGGAGGCGG
>JAULKQ010015472.1:0-10883 GCA_032356285.1 Smithsoniella earleae | reverse complement strand
ATGCACCAGAGCCAATTCGCAGTGGATCCAGGGCCTTTCTTTCTGCCGAGCTCACCAAGTGAAGAATCTGAGACTGTGTCTCCCTGCCAAACCCCGGACAACCACACCGAGCCCTACATCGAATGGGCAACCATTCTTGCTCTTGCTCGGCACTGCAAAGGCACAAGCAACCCTGCAGCAATTAGTGCACCACTAGCAGGCATCCAAGTAAATCGGACTATTCTAGGGTCTGGAACTGTTGATGAAGCTTCCTTTACCGAAGCCATAGAGGCCCTGTTTTCTGAGCGTACAGCGTTGTATGACGAGTTTGCCGACATCATGCATTCACCCGGTGACATGGTGGACTGCACTGAGCCCCTCGCGCCAGACTTTCGGCTCCATGTTAAATCCCATCAGCTGTTTGGATGTGTCCCAGGTGCATCTGTGGCTTGGGTGCTGCAGCGGTTGGACCAGCCTGGAATCAGCTCAGTCCTGGGAGTTGATTGCAGAACACAGGAAGAATTTGATGTGTGCCCTGCTACTGCACTTTTTGAGATGAGTTTAATATTCGTGATGAATGCTTCTGGCTGTGATTTGACAAGCAAGAAAAGTGTCACCAAGCGGCTTGACACCTGTTTGCGGTGCTAGCAATTCTTTGCCCCACACTAAGCAAGCCGGGCTGTGATATGCACTATTGCTTAAGAGTATTGCGCTGGTTATGCCTCCTGTGCAGCCCATCCTGGCCACACAAATGCCACGTGTAACGAAAAACTTTCGCACTATAAATTGTCAGCCTTTTTAATCTGCAAGAAGCTGTAAACAGTGTTTCCGCATTGTTGGGTGAGGCTTTGGTTCTTAGATGTCAACATGTGGGTTCAGAATGTCTCCTAGAAGTACTTCTGTTGGTGGCTTTCTCTTGGTGAAACACAGCCTGCCATGTGAGATTTGAGCAGTTGAAGTGCTGCTTCATTGTGTGTGATGCTTGGTACAGTAGAGAATATGTTGAGCATCACCTCACACATCTGTGAGTGAATCAGGATCACAGGACGTGTGATGAAGGCCGTCTGAGCTCTTGCATGCGGGCTCCTCCTCAACCTCTGCTGAGTTGGCTTTTCTAGTGGAAAAATTGTGAATACCGGATAGCCGTTGTAACTGTGGGAGATTTCACTACAAATGTTTGTGTGTTGAACATTAGTGTTTAGGTATTCATGAGCGAGGGCTTGACAAAGTTACTTTCTCATCTTTGTGATGCTGAAATCATGTAGTAAAGTGATGCAGGCAGCCTATGCAAGCAAACCTCACTACTTGTAGAACGCAGCTGGCCAGACACAGTTGAGATATTAGGCCACTTCATGAGGGTACGATGAGGCGCAAGGAGCGATTCTAAATTTTGTTGGTTTTGCAGGTGTCCACCATTCTACAAGCTATGTTGTGTGATGTTCTGGGTAATCCGATGGTCGAGTGTGGCTATGAGCCCGATCCTGAAGCTTTGCAGGAGACTTGCGAAACGATTCTGCAGACTTACGAAATTTCAGCACCGGACAAACCGTATGTGGTGGCATTTTGCACAGATGGAAGTCGGAGCAACTTGGTATGTTCACTCAATTGATGGAAGTTTGAAGTGGCTAGTGAATGGCTGTTGAATCTGCGATGTTGCACAGGTAGCAATGAAGATAATGGAGAGAGTTCCGGAGGCTCGTGTGGTTGTTCTTACTGGTGGTTTGATCGCCTGGTCTAATGCTGGTGCTCCCATGGAGGGCCCTGATGGCAGCCCCGTCCTTGACCTGCACCCCTTCTCAGATGAACTAATACGGTTCTTGAATGACGAGTCAAACCTGGAGTAGCTGTGATATGTCTTCATTGCAGCTTCTTGGAATTGCACCATACAACACTTGAATATCAGATTGCTTGATTTAACAGCTTCATCTGAGGTACATGCTGAAATGTACAATCACTGTTCTGAACAGTAACTACCTACTAATACCAGCATTAGAAACGTATGTAATACATTTGGGAACAAACCCAGGAAGCTGTTTTGTGTTTTATGGGCAGGGGCGCAAAGATTCGGTACTCTTGGCTATACTGGTTCTTTGAGATGAGATATTAGCGGGTTAATCATGCTTTGGCACGACTCAACACCACAGCAGGGTTTAAACAAGTCAATCATTACAATGAGTAAAAACATTATGTCAAGGTACCCGCTACACGCCCATGCGGCCCGTGTCTATATCGGACTCATCCTCATCACTGTCGGAATCCTCGTCTGTATCAAGGTCCAGTCCAGCAAAACCCTGCTCCTCAGCTTCTTCGAAGCCCTCCCGAATACTATCCATCACCTTGGCACTGGCTGTGTCCATGTCCTCGCTTGACATGCCACCACGCTGTGCTAGCCCCATACCAGCGTTATTGTTTCGCAACTCCTGCTTCGTCTGCTCATCTACGTCATAGTAGAACTCGTGATCAAACAAAACTTCGGTCATATAGCGTGCGACCAGGAGCTCGCCTGCCTCTCCCATGTACCTGAAAGATCGCCGCAGAGCAGCTGCTGTTTTCTCGTTCTGCAGCTGCAGGTCACAGTACCTACAACAGCGGCCCATTCTCATTTTTCAGGCTCTCCAATTTGGCATTCGTTCCAAAATGCAAACTGTGGACGGGCTGTGCTAACCTTCGATGAGCCCGGTCAATCATGGCCAGGCGCTCGACCTCATCTTCAGGCACCTTCGTATCAACAAACTTGGAGTACAGGATGTGCGTCTTCAGCAGCGCTGTGACGTGCATGCAAATGATGTCAGCTTCGGCGTCCATGTCAGGCCGCACACTCACCACCTCGTCTGAGAAGAGCTTCCTACCCCACTCTGGGAGCTCTGCAACGCGCAAGCCTTCCGCAAACTGGGCTCTCAGCAGCCGCACTGCATCAACGTACGTTTCCGGCAGGGTCCGTGAATCATTCACGGGTGTCGTATCCATCACAGCGAACGTCACGCTGTTCCCAAAAACAACAACATCCGCCCCAAATATCGGCAAATCGTACTCCCGCCTCGGGTACATGGTACAGTGCAGTACCTGCAAACGCTCCCTTCTGAGGCGCACCGTTTCCACCCTGACAATCTTCCCCAAAGTCAATAGTCACACAAGCTACTGTCTGATCACGGCCCTGCTAGAGTCAGTGCAACTGGCTCTTATGCAGAAGCAAAGCCTCAGATTTATTCTTCACAGGTGAGCACAGATTGCTGCAAAACCATGCTTCCCACAACCTAGCCATGACAGCGTGGTGTGATTATGCCCTTGGATGATATATGCCCTTGGAAGCAGTGCTACAATAGCTGCAGATGTTGCTTCTGATACACTCTGGTTAATTGAAAGAAGGCTGCTCAGGGCTTACTGAATTTCTGTGCGAGACTCTAGAAAATCCAGCTCATTGGCAATTGCTCCCTGTCAAAGAATATGGGTTGGTTCAAGGTGCTAGAATAC
Organism: Smithsoniella earleae; assembly: GCA_032356285.1. NCBI lineage: Eukaryota > Viridiplantae > Chlorophyta > Ulvophyceae > Smithsoniella > Smithsoniella earleae. The sequence continues at coordinate 7,433 of JAULKQ010015472.1, read as the reverse complement.
TGCTTATCCTATTTGTCTCACCTCTCTTACCAAAGAGGCTACCTCCCTTTCTCAGGATTTGCCAAGGCAGTGAATTATTGAAAAGTTAGATTTGTTCATTAACAAACGGACTGTGAATACCATGCTACTCACCTAAACATGGTCTTCTGGAGTCGGGAGTGGATTCAGAAGACCTGGGCTGCTCTGGAAGATATGAGGCATCCAACAAACCTAGACTCAAGTGCGTATTCTGCTCCTGTGCATGAAGGTGTAAAAAAAAGATATTCAATTCGTGGACGGACGACACAGTTTGAGCATCGCAGTCGTTGCTGAATGTCCTAGTCTGGCGTGAGTTACCTGGAAGCCGTCCTGTCTGATTCCGATCTCAAGGTGCAAGCTGCGGAACTTGGTCGTCTGATGAAAACGGTTCTCTAAGGCCATTCGAGGCCACCTAACGTCACCAGGCTCTGGATCCTTTGTCCCATAGTCAATTCCCCAAGACTGATTAGGGTCTACGGAGTCTAGTAGCCTCCACCTGGGGTCAATGTCTGCGCGGCTGAAGTCCCCAGGGAATAATTGCCACCAAGTAGCCTCGATATTAGCGGCAAGTTCCGCTAATTTGGGATGAACTTTCTGAGAAAGCCTCCATCCCTTAATGCCCATCATATCGGTTGCCACGGATGGATGAAGCGCGCCTCGATCTTCTCGCCACCCCATGGATCCCTTCGGGCCTTCTCGCGTTTCGTGGCATTCAGCATCCCACTCTAAAAACTTCGCAATCGCATCCTGAGAAACATTGTCTGGCATCCTCATCCCCACTGCAGGACATCACGCTGAGACGATGCCAGACGAATTCAAAAAGCCACGAATTTTGGGCGTAATGAGAGCAGTACCCGGAGTTCCCCAACCATTTTGCTCTGCAGGCTCCTCTAATTCATCGAACAGCTCCTCGTCCACCGGTGCTTCCATGTCTTCTTCCTCTACAGCGAGATTGAAGGGTTCGACAATTCCAGGGTTCCTCTGGGCGTGCTTAAGAATTGAGAACATACAAGGAGAGTTTCCGTCACTGAAGGTGTAGGGAATTGAGCACACACCTTGCCGGCTCGATTGCGAGGCCTGTTGTTGACTGTCGCCTGATAGTGCTACACCGTCCACGTCGGGTTCTGGTTCGCCTCGTTGATGCCTCTCCCATCGGAGTTGAGCGTCAGCGAAGGGCTTCATGCCAAGCATCATTTGCTCCATGATCTCATCGTCTAGCTCTGGATCGTTCTCAGCCATTGACATTTCGCACAGGTTGTCCGCCATCTTGAATACTTCAGCGTCCAATTGCCGCGCATCTGTTTCGTCCATACCTTCTTCTTCAACCAAGTATGTTCGAATCTCTTGCATGAATTCTTCACCCAGCTCAAAGGGCAGCTCAGGGGGGCTATCCTCTTCCTCGTCGTTGTCCTTGCGAGCAGCAACCTCAGGATTGTACGCCATGCCTTTAGGGAAATCATGTTCCACATCTATATCTCTATCTGTATCTGGGTATGTAGCGTAACCTTCATCCGTAATGGGAGGAGGTGTTGGGGGCCCCACTCGAGCGTCGAGCGCTCTGAATACCTGGTGACCATCCCGAGAATGAGGACAATAAAGCTTGACAGGCGAAACAGGTAAGTGAGGTAGGAACTTTTGTGTATACGGACTTCTTGTAGAAAGAGAAGGTTTAGGGTGGTTGCTCGCAGAGTGAGTATTACACTTAACAGCTGAGTGATTCCGTGTACCTGTACAAACAGAACTGTCCTCGAGGACATTCAAATCAGGGGAAAACTTTAAAACAATAGAAAGAGATTTCGAGGGTGTACTACACAGCGCCAATTCAGAGTAGCGCTCGACACATTCTACAGGCTCTTGCATGATGACATGGTTCAACATGTCTGATGACAGGTTGAACCTGCACCCAAGGCGCATACCAGCTGAACAAGAGTTAGAAAACATCCTAGACTGGCATTTTGAGCGCTCGAAGTGGCTTGGTCGCATTTCTCGGCCCTGTGGCCTGCTTGACTCAACTCACGCCGCAAACAAAGCCTCTTCCAACATGCTGTCGCTGATTTTCAGGTTGGTGACGCTTTTCAGATAAAGTTGGCCCACAGCCACTTCTTAGCAGCCTTTGATGTTGCTCTCTGAACTGTAGGCTTTGCAAGCAACGCTAGAGCGCACTCCGACACGGGTGAATGGTGAACTCATGCATGAGCTTTTGCTAGCTTGTAAGCACTATTCGCACGCTATCCAAGTGACCGGATCCGCATAGAGCGCTACTACTCAAAAAAAAATTTAAGACCTGCTTTGCTGGCACGGTCTTCGTTCCATTTGCCTAGCCTGTAATCACCAGTGATGTCTGATACCTCGATATTCTCATTTTAGGTATTGCACAGGCGGATTAACCAGCAACACAAGAAGATTGCCTCTCAGCTCTAACAACACTGTTTATATCTCTCCTCTTTTTATTATTGTGATTTTATGTACTGTGGAGTGCGGATAATGAAAGTTGGGATATGCATAGTTTTCGTAAAACTCAATTGCCTGTGCCAACAATTCCTTTCAAGTGCACGTTGTTCACTTTGAAAAAATTGAACCCTGTTTCGATAAACTGCGTTATGGAACATGGAAAGCGCTGTTCAGTCTATGTGTTCCTTCTAGTTTGGGACTCCGACGGCATAATACAACTTTTGAGGACGAAGCTAGACCATTTTCATGTTATACAATTTCTAAATACCTAAATAGCACCCCTTGAAGGAAAGATTAACTACCCCAGCATCGAATGCGTTCGAAGGGTTTTCCGAATTTTTAACGAGGTATTCCGCCATAATGATTCCGGTCCAATAGGTCCAAATATACTGGAATGCATCTCTTGCTAGAAGAAATATGAGCAGATATACTTGCTGCAAGCTACTCAACAGTACCTAATACAACGCAAGCGATATATTTCCAGGCGAAGGCGTTGTTACGATTACTCAGGAGAGATTCAGTTCCTGTTTGGCCCATCGTGAAAATTTTCTCAATGCCTTTCCTAGCTCGAGCTTCCACTGCCCTAAGAGGTCTTCTACCTCCTTCCGGAGCTCAAGTACAACGGAGGTTTGGCAGTGGCGGGGTTTACCCATGGGAGAAGCCAACCGATCTCGCAGCGTGGAAGGTTGGTCTCCCCCGCGACTCACGCAAACCCGCTCCCGAAAGTCATCATCCATTTTCGCATTTTGATCAGGAAAACAACTTTTGCTGCAGACGCCACGTCATCATACTTCAACTCATCCGCATGGCAAGCCAACTGCCTTTCGAGGGGCTGACCAAATCTTACGCTTGACACGAGGGACGTTTTCAGAGTGTACTTCATGTGCAGGGCGAGTACGTTGTTATCCTGATGATCTCTCTGTACGGAACAGTTGGGTACGTGGGGTACAATGCGTTCAAGAAAAAGACGCCAGAAGCCCCTGCTGCGACTGATAAGTAATGCCTTAAAGTTTGGCTTTCAAAGAATTTGCAGCACCCTGTCTTCTATGAACTCCTGTTCCTGCACAGCAATGTTGCACTTCAAGGAGTGTTTTAGGTGTAGACAACAGGTTACAGGCTTTGCAAGGTTTCCTTCACCATCCCACAGTCACATGTTCAAAGGGCCATAGAAAATCCAGAGCTACTGTTTTCGAAGTATAGCATGATAACAATTTTTTGAAACTGACTAGATGATGAGTTTTGGCATGTAACCATTCTGACCAGTTGATGCAGCTGTTCTGAGTCCGAAATGAATTGGAATCTTTCCACGAAGTGTTGCATGCGATTGTAGCATAGTTTTCTAAGCAAGTTTTAACTTGGTAGCCACTCTAGATAGAGCGCATGGTGTGGTGAATTCCGTGGGAGCGTCCACCTCAGTACCCTCGATTGTTCAATCGACTGTCATGGTGTTCTACATCTGCTTGGAGCTCGTAATATCAACACCAACGCGCAGCACTGCAATCCTCCAGATTCATCATACATACAAAGGGGATTTGCCTATAATAAGCGCTGTTGGAAGTTCTTGAGCTCTTGCTGTAACTCAGGAGAGGGCAAGGCAGTGCTCGCGGGTGCAAGCGTACTATCACTTGTCAACGTGTCAGCAAATGATACAGTAATGAGATACCAATCTTCAATGTAATCCATTGCTACTCACTGCCAGGGCAATGCCTAGATCAAGTTCCGGTAGCGAGGGAGATGTTGACCTCTCTTCGCGGCACGCGAAGCGGCAGCGTGTTAGACGGCAAGCGCTGCGTAAGAAGGATATGCAATCAGAAGACATAGTACTGGATAAAGAGCTAAAGAAGAAACTTGATCGGGAGGCACGGATTCGGTCTCTATGGGCTGCTGATGAAACTGATCTTGGAGTTAGTAGAGCCTGTATATACTTAAAGTTGCCTTACGCTGACAGGTATTTTAGGTGGAAGAGAAGTTTCAAGCTGCCATAGAAACTGACGAGATTAGGCAGCGAATTCAAGAGCGGTTGGTTCATGAACGAGCTCAAATGGAAAGTGCAGTAGAAGCCAAGATTGCTGAAGAACGTAGAGTTCAACTTCAAAGGAAGCGTAAGGAACAAGAGCAACGACTCAAGGACCAGGTGTGACTCGCCACGAACATCCAGAATTTCTGAGCTCTTACGCAACAGCGCTTTTTTAACAACACGAAGGACTTCTATACAACTAGTAGAATTGACACATTTCAGGCAGAATTGGAACGGATTCTCGAGGAGAATCAAAAGAAGCTAGACAAAGCCAAGGCCAAGCAGACGGAAAGTGAAGATGTGCAAGGAGGCGCGGAGACTGCTACAGTGCAACATCACAACTTGGACACCGTCACACCTGGCTTAAGGGACACTCTGGTCAATGATGATGTATTCATTCTTGGAAAGTAGTTAATGTAAAATGCAGTAACAGTCGATCAGTCTATCACCAGGCTTGCCTACAGTTCGTACTGACAAAACCGGAAGGAAAAGATTTCTCACCAAACAAGCTGGAAACGGTGGGTAAGTCGCCTAGGGAAATAAATTGGCTAATGTGTTGTAAAATAGTCTTGCACAAGTGGCAACAAGCCCGCCGGTTGCAATGCTAGGCTAGCAGATCCGGCACTTCAGTTCAACTTCTTCAGGTTCTGAAAACATGCTAGAAACAGAAGTCCGGCCAAAATCACGCAAGTGAAGAAACTAAAGTACATGCTGTTCGCCAGAGCCATGATGTTTGGTGCCCCAAAACTTGCTGAAGCAGTTATGATGAAGTTCCCAGCAAGCCTCCCGATGCTTCCTGACTGAGTAGACAAGAGCCCTGCACACAGCAGCAGTGTCATGCACCCCAAACAACAAGCAACCTGATTGAATCGGAATAAGAAGTACACTGCTCTCTCTCCTATGCCAAAGGCGTGCAGCAACACTGGTACATTAGCAGCAAAGTGGTTCATCACGCCAAATTACACCATCCTTGACAATTCAAATGATTGCCTGCAAATTGACGACGCAGAAACCTATGTAAGAGGTTGTGTGCCTATGCCCTCTGTATCATGCAGCTCAACATATGGCCATCAAACCCCTAACCCTCGCATAAGGAGCATTTTGGCACAAGATTCGATGAGTGATATCCGCGCAGTGATTGTACTAGACTGGGCTAGAGGTGGCTCCTGTATAAGGGATCACATCATAGCAGAACTAGATGAGACACACAATGTTCAGCTCCTGTGGCTTGACTTGCTGCACAACCAGCTCCTCTCTAATAAGTTTCTGAGCACTATCATTCATCATACAACCAAGTAGACGTGGCAATATACAGTCACGATTGATCCATACGGCCTGCCCCAGGCATTGCATTCACTCTTTCCACTGCGACCCCAGTAACAATTTCCAAAGTCTCATGTGAACATTCAGCGTGTGGGCAAAATCACCATCCACCTCACAAAGCAAAAAAAGTACAGGAGCCTCAGGAACCTGAGCATCAGTCGAGGCATGATTGCGAGAACAAATCTGAACCAGTTTCAATGATACGTCAGAATTCTTAGAACCAGAGCTTCTTTGAACTTAGTTTGGGGGTAAAGCTGCCAACCGAACAACAGAGAGCAAAAAGGTGGATTGCACCGCCATCTGTAAACGGACTCGTTCTAATTTCTCACTCAATGAATCCACCCACAGCGTTGGTTCTCGGATGCTTGTTGCAGCATTCAAGAAGCCCAAAATTGTCTGCCGGTGACATGTCTTTTCAAACTGTCTTCAGTACGAAGTGTCTGTAAAGATACGAGGGTTCTTCGTAAAAGTTAGTAGACTACTTACAATGTATGTGGCCACCGCTTCCTGAAATCCACAGCCCGATGACCTAGTAGTTAGCTCTTATCATGGGGTAGTGCTGTTATCCATAGGGCACTTGCAGCTACACTTGTATTGTGTTAGCCACAGGCCACAACATTGTGGAGGTGGCACAGGGCAGGCTCAGCAGTGAAGCTTGCTAGCACTTGGCTGGAGGCAACTGTGGTATTATTACACCATATGTGGGGCACACACGTGCATTGTGAAACTTGAGAACAGAGGCCAGTAAGCAAAGGCCTGCAGGAGCAACTACAGTGGGAGTTTTCAAACTTCAGGGGTGACACACCAGCGTTCCAGGTGCCGGAGGACAAAGATGGATGGATCACCTTCGACATGATGCTCATCGTCACGCCTTCGAGAATATTCGTGAAGGAGAGGATGACTGTGAAGCCCAGCAGGTAAACTGCAAGGCTGATGACTGTCCCTTTCCACGCAACCATTGTCAGGCAGCCACACCCGCAGAGAAGCAGGGACAGGCCCATCAGCGACCGGTCACTCAACTGCAGTACAGCAGTGCTGTAGAGAGCCTGGAGGCTGCTAAACAAGCGACAGCAAAAGCAGAGGAGAGACGTACTATTGCTGTGAAGATAGTGGACACGCTCAAGTTGACCGGGATCATGGCCATGGACATTGCTGTCATGAACAAACTCACATCAGCTTCATTCCACCCGTAGAAATCTCCTGCACACGAGCTTGGTTAAGTTGTGTTGCATTCTCTGCAATCAACAGTGGGTAGTACTGGTACCCAACAAGGAGATGGAAAATACAGAGTGAATAACGGGAAGACTGTGATGAGGCAAGCATGCGAGGGAAGTTGGTGTACCTGCAAAGACGGGGACAGCAGACACCGAGCCTTGTTGGAGGAGCTTGAGCAAGAATAGGATTGTGATGCAGGTAAGGGTGGGGATGGCGTGCTTGGTGACTGTGGACTCCCATACGACTGGGAGTGCCGGCTGGGGGGTGTCTACCAGCGCATGCTCAGGTGCGTGCTTCAGCGTGCCACTGTCAAAGGGCGTGACATCCACCACCTCGTGTGCCTGTGCAGTATCAGCTGAGCTGGCGACAGAAAAGTTGGAGCCCTCTGCAGTGGTGGAATTGTCGAAGA
>JAULKQ010015461.1:0-10884 GCA_032356285.1 Smithsoniella earleae | reverse complement strand
GACAGACATAACTTGACTATGACGCAGTAAATCAGGACATAGGAGATTAATGGTGTTGGACTTTTGTTGGCTTTGCATCGCATGGCCGAATTCGGTTGGATAGTGATAGTGGTCACATACGATGTGGTGATGACACATACTGTATATACTGTTGCACACGTGATTCAAAGTGATTCAAAGTGAATCGCTGCACTAATCATAGCGTGCAAGCTTTCATCACAGGTGAGAGACTGATGCTTAATGTACTTGTGTAACTTTGAATCACTACACTAATCATAACTCGCAAAGCTTTCATCATCAAGGTAAAATGAGTGTGCTTCACTATGCATTACTTGAGATGGCCCTAGTATATTGAGAAGTCACGTGAATTGCCAACACAGGGCTTGTTTGCTTGTATTCCAAGCTCTGCAGTAGAGAGTTAAAATGAGGTTGACAATCATGTTCTTATGAAGGATTCATGCTAAGTTACCTGCAACAGTTCGATTAGCTGGCAAGTGCTTGGATGTACAGCACTTGACTGCACAAAGATTTACCTTTGCTTTCTCGATGTACATTTGAAAAGTTCAATTACACTGCCAGACTGGGGAATAACAGGCGACTTGGGGAAGATTAATTGTCATCGTAACAGTCAAGATAGCCCAAGAGACTCAAAAAACTGATAACTAGATGTCCCAGCTAGTAGACTGCTTACATGAGGGCACACACTCGGTCAACTTTCCAGGTCTTGGCTGTAATCTATTGCTTCCAAGGCCTGCTTACAACACTTTTGAAGCTGAAAAATCTTGCAACTGTACATCAGTTAAGCATTGCGTGGTGAAATAAGATTACAAGGCTTTATAAAGCTAACTAGATGGTACAAACGTCATGCTTTGTGGGGCGGAAGAACGAGGGCCTAACTGAGTAGACTCGACAACGGGGGAATCGTTGACCCCGATGGTGGTATCATGGCTACAAGCGTATTCGCCTGCGCATAGCAAACCCTCCGGTGGCTTGCTTCCTCTTGAAATGCAGGTTGACTCTGGGCAACTGAAAGAATCCTGAAAGCACGATACTGGCTTGTCTCCTGTGCACGATAAATGGAAACAAGACTTCAAGGTCAGGCATGTGGCGAGTACATGTAACTGAGCTATCTGCATGATCAAGTGATCAATGGATTGAGCTGAAATACAGTTTGCAATGCTTTTGTTGCGCCAGCAACGGGTTCAGCGAGCTGGTCTGGTTGCAGATTGTAAATAAGGCATTGCGTAAATACGTAGGCTAGATGTGCAAAATCAGAAAAAACCAGTGCGCGGTAACACGCAAGCTTCCCCCATTCATGACCAGGATTAAGCTCAGGGAAGAAGCTCGCCTCTGTTGTGCTCATGGGCTGAAGAGGAATGAAGCTGGCTGGCAGTTGTTCCGAAGCACCTGGGAAGGATGTTTTGGTCGCAATGGCGTGGCGACTTGCTTGATTATTACACATGTTCCCACCATTAACCTGATGTGAGCTGTTAACCCAGGCATTCGGATGTCCGTGTGGAACCGTGAGAGATTGTGCAATTGCCATCTTATTGCTTGTCCGGTTATGATCGCAGGTGGGGTTACCCCTCATACCAGTTCGAGGAGAAAGAGAACTTTCGTGAAAACATTTTGGAAAGGCGTTTTGACTTCGCAGTATAGATTCGTCGCCGTGCCTACACTCCGGCCTAAACTGCAGTTCAGTTCGACGTTGCCCACCAAAAAACATCGCCACACTGCATGAAAGCGAACCTGTCCAATGCGATTATTTCATGTAGTTCCAAGGATCGATGTCGAGAAGCCAGCTGAGACATGAACCGTGTATCTGACTGCACAAGCACGGAGTTTGTTGACCGGGTCAACATTGGATTTTGATATGTAAGCGGACGTGCAACAGTAGACCTTGATGCGATTCCTTAAGCACACGCACCTTCTCCTCCTTCGCAATCGATTGCCTCCGTTTGATAATAGAGTCTAACACAGAAAGCTTTTGGGAAAGAAATGAGATATCATCTGTGTAGCGTTGCTGCATTTGCTGAGGCCCTGGTCCAGGTTTGAGGTGCGTGCTATCCAGCGAAGCAGAATGCCTACATTCCCCGGGGCAAACTCTCAACTCTGTACCATCAGTCCTATTTACAATAACATCCCACACCGCCGAAATGTTCGGTAGATGGTGGTTCTGTGTCGTCCAGTTTTGCAGCTGTGCTTGTATGTCAGCTTTGAGTGCCTGCCATTGAGCCCGAGCACGCCCTACCTGGCAACCCATCCATCTCAAAAAAAGGAGACAAAACCTAAAAATAATAGTTGGTAAGACAACACAGTCGCTAGAACAGTACAAATGGAAAAGCATACAAGGCTGAAAAGCGACTGTGCAGAGCAAAGTTATCATGCTGGTCTGAAGGTGTCCTACAGTCACACAAGTCTCGTACTTGAACATTCTCAGAAGAAAGTTCAGCACGCTTTTCAGACACTTGGACCTGGAGTAATTGCAGGTCCTTCTCTGCTTCTGCAACCGCTTTCACCTGTGCCTTGATCGAAGCTCTTTCCAACTTCATCTCTTCCTGCAAAGCTTGAAGCCTCTCCATGCCGTCAGCCAGCTGACTCTTTTCAGCAACAAAGTCATTCCGCAGCCTGTGCAGCAGCTGGGTGCTCTCATAGAGTGCTTCGGCATCTGCTATCAAGTTCTCTTTGTCTCTCTCCAGCAGTGCCCTCTCCTGAGCTAGTATTCGTTTCTGCCTGAAAAAACGTTTCAGCACACTGTACACAAGAGGACACTGTGATTTGAAAGCTATCAGAATGGGGTAGTATAAATAGGGTTCGATGCTGAGTATGAGCATCCACTGTAACATAATCAACATAGAGCAGAAGAAAAGCACTTTCAACAACCAACAAGAGCGCGGTTTTGTCACTCAGCAACTGATTCATAGTTGATCTCTTCTAAGATGACATCCACCGGCCCCCAAAGTTCAGCAAGATTTTTTCAACTGCTTGATCAAATGAATGACCAGAGATGATGTCACTATGAACGGAGTTGCACTGTCTTGGGTGATCAGGCAAGGTACTTTAGGTGTGGAATCCAGACCAACATTCTGCCAATGCCTTGGACTTGGAAATCCATTGTAATCAATGAGAATTGTTGCAATGGAAACTTGATGTGACATGTATGGAAGTCTCTGGAAGTGTGTACAAGTTACTTGAATGCATCTCAACCTCCCAGGATCCATAATGAGTCCAGAAGCATGTAGAAGGCTTGATCAATGCTACATCACTTGATGGTTCAAGGATGAGCTATCATTAGAGGCATACAGTGTGATCTGACGCAGGTATGTGGGTGTGTGAAGTAATTGAGAGTCATGAGTATATCCTCATAACAACGATGATGTGAGTTTAAGAGTACTTTGTTTGTTGAATCCATTCATTTGGCGGCAAGCCTATGGAAAGTCCTGTGTGGATCTATACCAAGTACTAAGGCTGTAGAACTAATGAATCCACCGCAGCCAGGTTGTTCCAGCTAAAAAATTGCCATACTTCCAAGGGTATGCAAAGCTAACAGAAGCACTGCAGCTTTTTGGGAGGTGAAGGCACGAGTTTCAGCCTTGAGTGACAGAATTGTATGGTTGACATGGCCTCATTTGTTCATACATGTTGTCTGAATAAACATCTGGTACTTGAAATGTGAACCGTTGCTCAGGGTAGTTTTTATTCGTCTCCACACCTTGTAATGCACGCTTGTGCAGCCGAAAAGGCACCCAGAGAGACAAGGCACTTGTTGGAGGTGGCACACCAAAGGAAGAATGAAGCATTTGGTGCAACGAAGTAAACGTGTCAGATTAGCATGTACAAGCTGTGTAGCCACGCTAAAAAGGTAATGCAACGCAGCAGGCTGACACAGATGCCAAGAATGAAGTAACTCGGCTTTTCAACCCCTTATACTTTTTGAAATGGTAGATTTTTAGTGGTTGAGAGCTGAGAATGAGTCTGAGCAAGCACGGTGTAGTCCAACGAAAGAGAGTTCAATATAATGCATTCAAGAAGCCATCATCCTTGGAGCCCGGGATGGCATCAAAATGTATTCTGCATCTAGATGTTTAATTTTTTTTTGTAGGGTATCCTTAATATGATTTGAAACACCCAGGACGCCAGTCCATCAAGTTGTTACAGGTGTGGAGGCACAGAAATACCTGGCAATTTCAGAGAGCTGTACGTCCTTTTCACTGTCAATAGCAGTCTTTTCGTCATTTGCTTGTGCAGCCTGCTGCAAGGCCACAGCAGATCTGGCTTCCAGATCTGCTACCTGTCTCTGAGAAGCAAGAGCAGCGGACCGGGCCCTGTCCACCTCTGCCCATGCTGCACGGCGCTCTTTTGCAAGCAGTTTCCGCTCTTCAGTGACTTCTCGAACAAATCGTTCACGCTCACGATCACGGGTCTCTCTGGCAGCTTGCAAAGTCAAACGCTCAGACTCAATGCTTGATGCCATGTCTTCCCGCTGCTGTTCCAGTGCCTTAACTGCAGCATCAAGTCTCAAAGCTTCTTGCTGTAACCTCTTGCGGTCTTCGGCTGCTCCTGTAGCGTCAGCCATGAATGCACTCTCCGCTTTTCTAGTGACAGCATACAGCTGTTTCCTCAAACACTCCATGTCTTCTTCAGCTGATGCCATAGCAGACTCCCGTTGTCTGATTGATAATTCACGCTGCTGGCACCTGGACTTGGGCACACCTTCACAAAAGAAGTAACTGTCTCACACTGGACCCAAATCCAGACATTTGTCACAAATATCCAAGAGCATGTAACAAAAAGAGAGGCTTGATTTATCCATTCCTTTGTGGTGGTCTTGGAATGGTTCAATCAGCTCTAGAATATGTTTGATCACTCAGCCAGAAAGGGTATAGTACACCTTCGCTCTCGATCTAGTAGCTCGGTTTCCAGGTGTGTATTGAACCTGTCTTCTCGTTGGATTACAGCCAATGAAGCGGCTTCAACTCTCGCACTGAGGCTGGAAAGCACTTCAGTATCATGATTACACTTGTCCACAGCTTTGAGGCTCTTAGCTACCTCAGTAATAGCCTGAGCAACTGATGCAGTACATGCAGTTGCACAGTGATCTGTGCTACTCATTGTGTCACCAGCTTTGGCTACAATTAAAGGTAATTTTGCAGAAGCCTGGCTTGTGTTGCAGTCCAATGGCTGCAACGGACAACTTTGAGTACTCTGCAGCAAGAATACCAATTCAAGGGCAAGGATGCCGACTACTAGGATAAGTTTATGGAATCATTGTGCTACGCAGTGACAGTCAAAAATGTCAGTCAATTCTAAGTTCAATGAGCAGGGCTAAGAAAGCAACTTTCAATGCAGGAACAGTAACTGGGAGATCGGATTCTTACTGTGTGTTTGTATCTTGGCACAATTGGTAAAGACATTGTCGACTGGCCAATGTCAACGAACTAGTTAGTAGCTATCTCTCACTGAGCGTTCCATGTCTGAGCCTCGATGGGAGGTAAGAGAAGAGAAGTAATGTGATTGGAAACATGTAGTGAATTATACTTCTGCACAGTGTACTGAATGTACTACCAAAAATTACATGTTACGTGAGAACACAGCTCTGTAAAGCAGCATACCGTATGTCCAGATCAGCTTTAAAACATCCCTAATGCTAGATATTGATATTGAGAGAAATTGATGGCATTATTATATGATACAGCTTAGAACCTAGTGACTGGATCTCTGGGTGCAGAACCTGTGCAACATTTAAATGAATGCCAACAGTGAGATCCTTTGCCATCCAAGCAAGGACTCCTATCATGGGATAAATTTACTCAACTACTGCTTTTTTGGTTATGCGCCGTGATGAGCAGTTTTTTCTTCTCGTATTCTGTGACTTGTAAGATATGATAGAGGGATGATGTGTTCGAAGTGCCACCGAGAACTGCCTTCTAACGGTAGAAGTAGGGAATATGGTCTGTGTTGCTCGAGAACACGGCTTAAAGAGCACCTGAAATGCCTGATGGTGGTGCGATGATCTGTCCCACACAGCTCTCAGATCACTTTGTACTGTGGATAGTTGTTGCCAGATTGCTCGCAACTCTTTGTCAGCAGTTAGGTTGGTTATTTCAGTTGGAACCGCAGCCTGTGGCTGTGATGGCTCGACGGATGGTGAGAGTACTGAGTTCTGCGCATCCTGGACCTGTAGCCACTTGGGAGGAGGTATTATTGCTGTCAGTGGAGCATGATGCGATGAAGGAGCTATGGCAGGCCTAGGGGATGGTGCATGGCTGGCAGAATGAAGGGGGCCAGTTCTCAGCGGTTCTGCCAAACTCCCATCAGCCTGGGCCATTGGTGGGAACATAACAGAAGATTCATTGTTCGTAGAATAGCTATTAGTATGGTTCGGTGAGGTTTTTAAATCGCCCTGTGCCTGATTGTTTGGAGGAGCCTTACTCGTTAAGGCTGCCTTTTCATGCATGTGAGAGGGCGTCTGCTCTTTCACTCGTGGCAGTGGAGGTACCTGCATAGGTGGGGATAAGCTAGAAAGTAACAATATTGAAAATAAGCTCTGTTGCAAAGCTACTTCATGGGCTACGTCTATTCTCTCCGTTTAGAGCCATTCATAATGTGAGGCTTGGAGTACTTGCACAAAAGGAATTGGAAAGCGGAACTGCTGCAAATTAGTTTATGAGTAAGCGTTTTTGTTGAACCTGCAGAGCAGGTCAGGTTCCCAGTTGACTGCACTCTTGGAATGTGACCTTATTTCTGTTCTTCTTATGAAAGTCATAGGTTTGTATCTTTGTGATACGGACCATTTTCACAACTTCATTGACTTTATGTTTAATCGAATTAGGTACTGTGTGCATATAGCATGGATGTACCTCTTAAAAAAGTCCTATCATGTTTCAAAATTCAAGTGATACTGACAGCAGTTTAAAAGGTTGTTAATGCGAGTCCAGGTGTCATGAAACAAGATCATCTCGGTAGATATATATCAAAAAGTGTCTGAAAAGAATCGCAATATGGGTTGTGGGTGACTGATAATGGTCAGGGTTGACCACCTTTAGGGGACCCTAACACCAGAGCAGAGGAGGGTTGAGAGGAAAGCATATAACTCTGTGCCACAAAGTGCAGTTCTCTCGAGAAAAACCCTTGTTTGTACCGCTATATGTTATGTATATTTATTGTGCTGGATGTTACATAATAATAAGCCTCTACCACAGAAATCATCACATCTGGAAAGCATTGACAACGAATTGAAGTTGTAGTGTTTGACAATTGTGCAGTCACAGATGAGACAAGAGTACAAGTTGCTTAAAGATTGTGCACATTGACTCAAGACGCACTTTGGAATTCTCATCAGGTGCCTCTGACAGAAGCGTACGAGTGCTTACTCCTGATAATAAAGCTGGTTCATTGCCAGGGGTGGTTTCTGCAACTGGTAGGACTTTCTTCAGGTCCTTAGACTGTGGAGCAGGTGGATTCATTGCATTGGGTGACTCTGAAGCCTTCTTAATTTGTGAATCTGTGCCTTGGTTGATAATAGGAGGTTCAACTTCGTCACTATCAGAGTCGAATATTGGTAGTGGAACAGGAGATCTCCCAGTTTTGACACCAGATTGTACATTACTCCTCTCTGGAACGTTTTGAGCTGGTTCAGCTCTATTAATGGATAGATCTGCGGGACTATTGACATCACCATTATAGTTTCCGAGTGTTGCGGGAGTGGATCGCGAACTGTGTAACATTGATGGGACTGGGGCCTCTTCGTGTTGATCGGGGTCACCATTTTCACCCTGGTTCAGGGCTGAGTCTGCTACGGAATCTTCGAGTTTGCTTACTTGGTCCCGCTGTCGTCGCCGTGGAGCTTGTGAACGAAAGGGAACTATCGTATTCAAAATATCGTCGTTGTCACTGCCGTGTTGACTGGCATCTTTAGCACTGTATCCCTGAGGTATTGGCAGATTTGGTGTGTCAGCTGCAATGGCATACTGCTTACATTGAAGTCTGTCTTATTGGTAGAAAACATAGCTTGATTAAGAAACCCCGTCTTCCTGGAATAAATGCTTACGTCTGAATCGGGCTAAGTTGCGGTACCTGCCTCTGACTTCAACTTCACTGACCCAGCTTTTAGTCGAAAAACGTCTTCGGGGTTATCTTCGTCATCAGACGACGAATTGAGCGCGCTCGCTAGACCCGCCATGCCAAGTGAAAATAAGTCGCCGCGAGGAGGCATGGTGCTCACTCAGCTTCCTTTGGTTGCTAGAGTCTATACTCTGGGGAAAACAACCCCTGAATTTGAGCTGATAAACTGAACTTACGCTTTAGCTTATGTAAGAGTGCGCTGTTCGCTATCTACGATTGAGTTGCCACAGCTCTGTTTGATCACCTTCGGCCAGTGCAACCTTCGCACCACACTTCAAAGGAAGAAGGATACACTAATGCCGTGTTCCATTATATTTTACTTGACGATTTGAGCCCAGTTGCAGCGGAACTTGAAGTTGAAAGGCTCACTGAGCGAGGTCCCACATTTCAACATTTAAACCAGTCTGTTGTTGGATTCCATGCAAATGTCATGATTTGGGAAACAACCATCATGTGTCAAAGGAAAGAAAATTAACTCATACATGTAGTTTATGTATCACTACTAGTTTGACACCCGCTGCTGCACTTACCAAGACGGTTGATATAAGTCGAGCTCTCGTTAGCTGCATCTATCTACAGTAGCTTTCGTCGCTTATACAAGTACTTCACATGGGAGAACCATTCGCCAGCAACCAATTGTATCACATGGTACCAAACAGGCGTCTGGTAATTATGTTTTAGTCGGTGAGTATAAATCACCTGCAGTTCCATTAATTGAGTGAACAAACTCATCCACTCTCTACATTCTGTTCGTTACCGGCACAATAACGAGGCTAATTACGTATTAGTTTGTACAATACTTTGACTATACACTAGGGATACTTAGTAGAAGATGGTTCGTGCGGTAAGTCAACTAGTTTCCCCAGTTTCCATACTTCACAACTGTACCCTTAATTTCGAGGACTTTAGCACGAGGCCTTTCGTACACAATCAGAATTATGGGTTGTACTTCACTGTTTCTGCGATCTTCTTAGTAGCAAATTAACTGCCGTATAACTTCAGGAGAGTTCGAAGGCACAGGACACAGATGTCCCTCCACCGCCGCCAATGCTTGGGGACGATTTCGCAATGGTAAATACTTGACAGTTTATAATGATAGATTGCTCAAAATATCGCTTATTTTCGCTTTTGTATGTTAGTGTGCTACTCTCATAACATTGTCGCAACATGTAAAACACCTGAGGGGGGTTGAGCGCAGCCCGCAATTGAAATTAGGATTCCTGACAATCAACTTCAACTGACAGAAGCGGAGCTTGACGAGGAGATCGCAAAGATGCTCACGGCGAACAATCCCGACGCCCCTAAAGCCCTTGTTCGCTTCATTCAAAAAGAGCGCGCATACAAGCCGGAAGCCATGGTTCCCCAAACCATGACCCATTACGCTACAGATGGCTGGCTTCTGTATCATGAAAGTGAAGAGGCGAAAAAGCAGCTGGATCAACAAAAAATGGAAGAAGAAATGCAGAAGAAATTCATGGCCGAGGTAGACAAAGCTGCAGCTGATGGGTCTGCTGGTCAGTTTCCGAAGATCACAATCATTCCACATTGTTAAACATCAGTACGATAGAACTGGCTCTGTAGATAAAGATTGTGATGATTCTAAGGAGCTTCGGAATCAATTCAACTTTTCAGCGAGAGCAGCGCAAACGTCCTCACTGTATCCTAAAGACAAGGAAACAATCACTGAACCCCCCCCTACGATTTGTATTGGAGGAACATGTTCCCAATCTGTTATATACGACGCTTATGTCGAGGATCAGGAAAGAATGGAACACCAAGAGCGCTTGCTAAAGTTGAAAGCTGCGGCGAAAAAGGTGTCACATTGCTCCGTGTATGGGAGTGCGGGTGATTGAATTGAAGCATCTATTGCATCAACTACGCCAATGCAGGGTGCAGTACAAAAAGAGGATCCTGGATTCATCAAGGAGGCAGTTCAGAATGAAGAAAGTGTCATGCAGTCGCAGGAAATGGCTACTGCTGCCAAGGTATTGGAACGGATGGTGAACCAGAACACATATGATGACATTGCAATGGACTTCAAGTTTTGGGAAGATGTTAGTGACCAGTTCAAGGTATTAGAGGGTACTCTGTTGCCATTATGGAAGTTCACTAATGAACGAGCCCGGAAGAAATCTGTCACTTCCATTGCCTGGAACCCTCAGGTGAGGTGTCCTTGAGCACCCTGATCCAAAAGAGCCTATTGGCAATGCTTCTTCACGGTTGGTTTAAGTCTCTCAAGTGACACACCCCTACCAAAGCTTCAGTATGGCTCACTCCTCAAGCATGAACTTGCCAATCATTACTGATTGCACCAAAACACACCCCCAGTGCAAAGTCACAAGATGGTATTGAAATTAATTGATCAACAATTTAGTTGTCTCAAGCTAATTTCTTTCATATTATGCACAGAGTAAAAATCACAACTTTTCAATCTGTTATTATCAAGCTGCGGATCTGCACACTCCTCAGGTACACTGTTCAGTGCTAATAAGCAGATGAATAGATGACAAGTTTCACAAGTGGATTGAATATGGGTGAACCTCTGCACATGATTGTTAGACACATGAAACATCAAAACCATGAAACACTGTGATTTGTTCTGCGTTCAGTGTATGATGCCATAGACTGGTTTCCATGTAGACAGCTTTCACACTCAGAAGGCCTGGCCTGAAATGATCTGTTACGCCTCTCATGAGCAAGTAGTTGAGTGATTAGGAGGATTGGCATCACAACCCGAAGAGATGACATGGACTCTGTTAT
>JAULKQ010015450.1:0-10890 GCA_032356285.1 Smithsoniella earleae | reverse complement strand
GTCGGGACGTGTCGTCGAGAGCTACTCGACCATGTCGTCGTACTCGACGAGCAGCACCTGAAGCGCGTGCTCTCCACTTACGTGGGCTACTACAACAAGGATCGCGTTCACACACTCACCCGAGACGCTCCCTTAGGGCGACCGGAGGAACGACGGCACTCCTCGGCTGCACGGGTGGTCGGCCTGCCGCGTGTTGGTGGTCTCCAGCATCGCTACACGTGGGCGGAGGCCGCGTGACCGAGGCTCGGATGGATTCTGAGACCACACAGGGGCTCGTAGATGAAGCCGGATGGCTTCTCCTGCCCAGGCTCTTCTCCTCCGACAGTAGCTCCACAACCCGGCGATCCGCTGCTGCAGTGGTCGGGACCCATCAGTGGCGCCAGGCGGCTGCCACTTGAAGCTAACTGCCAACCGTGCGAAAGGGGGAGCGCGGTGGCTCAAGAGAGCCTCTACCCTCGATAGCCATGACGAAACAGCTACCGAGGCCTGATGCGGGACAGCTACCTAGAGGATCGCCCGACGGGCAGGCCAACCGCGCGGGACGCGTTGTCATGGCGAGAGATCGACCTCGAGTTCAATGAACAGCCCTCGCACTATTCTCTTCCTGGTCATCGACTCGCTCCGGGCGGTATCCTTGGAGCGATCGCCGTGCACCGGACCAAAGGCGGAGACGCCTTTCCTGGACCGACTTGAGGAGTCCGCACGGTTCTATTCGCGCGCGTTCTCGACAGAATGTTGGACCTTGCCCAGCCACGTGAGCATGTTCACGGGCGACATGCCCTCAACCCACGGTGCTCATTTCCAGTCCATGGCGTACATGGGAGCCGCGCCGACGCTTGCCGAGATACTCGCCTCTGTCGGCTATCAGACCGAGTGCATCACCAGGAATCCAGTTTTCGACGGGACGATTCCAGGGCTCGTTCGGGGCTTCGAATCCATCCGGAGACCGCTGGCTGAAGTCAATTGGCGGCGCAGCGCACTCCCGACACTGTTGACGCTCGTAAAGCCAAGAGTGCGCCGACTTATCCAGCATAGCGGCTTTCTTCACGCTCTTCAGAAGGACTCCGGAGAGTTCTTAAAGACGCTCGTTCGAACAGCGGTTCCCGCAGACATGCTTGCACTCGAGATGACGCTCGACAGCGTGCGGAGGAGCCGGCGGCTCGGGCGGCCGAGCTTTGTGTTCTGCAATCTCTACGATGTTCATGCGCCATACTCCCCGGCATATCACAGCATCCTCCGTCCGCTACGTTCGGTCCGAGACGTGATGGAGGCGTGCGTCCTGCCAACAGCTCTCCCGACCATCTCAAGCCACCGCCACCTCCGTGATGGCTCGCAGCTGTCGGCGTGGACAGAGCGGATGCTTGTAGAGCGGTACGTTGATTCCATCAGCCTGATGGATGCTAAGCTGGAGGCGTTCTTTGCGGAGGCAGCCGGCGAGGGGATTCTGGACGATGCCCTCGTCATCCTGACCAGCGACCATGGCGAGGGCTTCGGTGAGCATGGACTCTACCTCCATGACTCATCGGTTTTTCGGACCCATACACAAGTGCCGCTGTGGATTCGGCACTCCGAGTCCGGAATCGGAACCGACCGTTCGATGGTGAGCACGAGAGACCTGTTCAATCTTGTGCGGACCGTGGCTACCGAGGGATCAATCCGCGGGACAATTCTGGATGGATGCCGCCAGCCTGCGGCCACCGTTCCGATCGAGCACATTCCCTATTCGATCCGGAACGACGTCCTTCCATCGTACCGGCGGCGAGTGCGAGCCGTCCTGGCCGAGCGCGCGAAAGTGGTTGTATACGACGACGGGCAGGTCGACCTATTTGACCCGGAGTCGGACCCCGACGAGCTTCGGCCCGCGCGGACCGAGATCTCGTCCCTGAGGGACGTGCTTCCCGAACCGGCAGTCGAGTGGGCCCGCGAAGTAGCGGCCGCTAAGGCAGTGGTGTGAATCACCCCGGATTCTCCGGAGTCGGTTTTCTGTGAGTCAGGCCGCTTTGGCCTGAGCGTTCTGTTCCTCGTAGTACTTCGCTTCGAACTCCGCAGGTGGGATGTCCCCGAGGGGCTGAAGGAGGCGTCGATTGTTGAACCAATCCACCCACTCCAAGGTCGCGAACTCGACCTGCTCGGCGGTGCGCCACGGAGAATGCGGGTGGATGACCTCGGTCTTGTACAGTCCGTTCACCGTCTCAGCGAGGGCATTGTCGTAGGAATCGCCGACGCTGCCAACCGACGATTCGATCCCGGCTTCGACGAGTCTCTCCGTGTACCGAAAACACACATACTGAACGCCGCGATCGCTGTGATGTATGAGTCGACCCTCGATCTGGCGCGAGTAGAGAGCTTGCTCCAGCGCATCGAGCGCGATGTCCGTCCGAAGCGACTTCGAGACGCGCCAACCGACGATCATGCGCGAGAACACGTCGATGACGAACGCAACGTACACGAAGCCGCTCCACGTCGAGACGTAGGTCAGGTCGGCCACCCAGAGCTCGTTGGGCCGTGTTGCGACGAACTCACGATTCACCAGGTCCGCAGGGCGCTCTGCGGACTCATCCGGAATCGTCGTCTTGAACTTCCGCCCGCGCCGAGCGCCCTCCAAGCCCATCTCGCGCATCAGGCGCTCCACGGTGCAGCGAGCGACGTCGATCTTCTCGCGGCGGAGCTGGAGCCAGACCTTGCGTGCTCCGTAGGCTTTCCAATTCTCGTCCCACACGCGCTGGATGTGCTCGCGCAGCTCCGCGTCTCGCTTGGCGCGTGCAGGAAGCCGAGTCGGATCGGCCTCGCGGGCCTTTGCCTCGTAGTACGTCGATGGGGCGATCGGCAGCACGGTGCAGATCGGCTCGACCCCGTAGTCGGCGCGGTGATCGTCGATGAACGCAACCATCACTTCGGTCGGCGGTCGAGCTCCGCCTGTGCGAAAGACGCCGACGCCTTGCGCAGGATCTCCGTCGCTCGCCGCAGCTCGCGAACCTCGCGCTCCAGGTCCTTCATACGATCACGCTCGTCCGTCGTGAGTCCCGGACGAACGCCCTGGTCTCGCTCTGCCTGCCGGACCCAGTTTCGCAACGTCTCGGGCGAACACCCGATCTTCCCCGCGATCGACTGGATCGCCGCCCACTGCGAGTCGTGTGCCCCCTGGCCGTCCAGCACCATCCGCACCGCCCGCTCTCGCACCTCCGGTGCGAACCTCTTTGGTCTCCCCATGGCCCATTCCTTTCCAAGAAATTTGGGCTCCGGGAAACCCGGGGCGAGTCAGCGGCGACGATCTCGATCTCCTCGCTCCGGGCGAGCGCGTGATCGCCGGCGGCATCCTCATGAGTGGGACGTCGCAGGCGGCGCCTCACGTCGCCGGAGCATGGGCGGTCGTGCGTGCCGCGCGTCCCGGCCTGGATCTCGACGGCATCCTCGACCTCCTGCAGGCGACCGGCACGGTGCTGGTCGACGGCCGGCAGGGTCGGATCGGAGGACCAATGACCGGGAACCTTCCAGTGAGGAGGACTAGTGACCGGGAACCTTCCAGGGCAGCATCTCGTTCTGCGGCTGAAGCACGACGTTTCGCAGGGCGAAACCTGACGTCAATCTGGAAGGTACCCGGTCGTTGTTCGGCCCCCCGGTCGTTGTTCGGCCCCCGCAGGCGCCGCGTTCAGCTGCAGGCGTCCACGCCGGGGATCGGTAGGGGATCGCCAGAGTTTCGTGCGCCCTCGCGAAGCTTGTCGACGTGGCAGAACCCGCCCGGGTCGCGGATGATCGCGTAGGTGTCGAGCTCGAACGGATCGCCCGGGGTGCCAAAGTCCTGGACGTTCCCGCAGCACATCTCGAACCAGACGTTCAGGGTGGAGTCTTTGTTCTTGCTGAAGGTCACGCCGTCACGCACGACGGGGATGCCGCGCTCCAAGTCGTCGACCGCGTCCCAATCGTGGAAGACTTTGAGGCTCTGCTGGTTCTTGCTCGCACAGTTCAGGGTCTGATCCACGCATACCTCGGGCTTGACGTACTTCACCTTCAAGTCGGGCGTGGCGCAGGGCGGGAATGGGGTCGCCGCCGCCAGCCTCGCGTCGATGTCGGTGCCATCGTCGGCGACACCATAGGGGGGCGTGCACGAGAAGTCGGTCGCACGAAGAGTCTGGTGCTCGTACTCGATGCCGGTGTTGAGGTTCAGCTCGAACGTCAGAATCCCTTGGACCGATGCGTTCCCATCCCCCTTCTTCACGATGATGCGACCCTTCCCGGAATCCTGCTCCCCCGCGATCTTGAACGGACAACCGGTCCAGCACAGGGAAGCTGCCGGCGGGGGAACCACCGGTGTCCCGAGCGGACCTCGAATGCGCTTCAAGTGGATCAACTCACAAGCAGCCGCCGTGCTCGGCACCGAAAGCACGGCGACGGCAGCGGACACGGCTGCCACGACCAGAATTGTCCGTTTCATCACGACGTCTCTCCTCATCTTTGCGGCCCCGGGGCCGGGGCCGACAAACCTGTTCTTTAGAGCAACACCAATGCCAAGCGCCGAGGCGGACCCGCTGATTCGATACCCGAGCCTCTCCGGGCGGAATTCGAGATGCGCCTTCCGCGTGTCCCATTGCCGGGGGGCGCAGTTTCGGGACGAGGTGTGGCGTGACGCCCCACCCGAGGAGTTTTGCCTCACCTCGGCGGCACCGCCGGCGAGAGCCAGTTCATGCCCCGGTCCAGTCGTCGATCGCACCTCGGGTCGACGTCCCCGCCGCGTGCGCGGTTCACGTTTCTCGCCTTCCCACCGATACCCATAGTGCACCAGGGGGATCAGGCACATGACCCGAACGAGACAGACCGCACAGAACGTGGTGGCCCGAGTGGCGCTTGTTGCCGTCGCTGCCGCAGTCGGTTGCGGCGACGGGTCGACACCACCGATGGACACGGAATACGTGCCCCGAGACGATGGGCTCGTCGTCGGCTCCGCGCCCGCGGTTACGCTCGAGTTCTCGAACCACTGCGCGACGCAGGTCGAGGCCTATGCGACCGACTCGACCGGCGCCTCCTGCTCGCTCGTACCGAACATGGTGACGCCGACGGCAGGAAGCGCGAACGCCTACTCCGCCAGCACGAGCGGCAGCGGCGAGTGCGCGACCGGAACCCGCGTCGAGATCACACCCGGCGCGAACGGCGACGTCTCGTTCGACATCTCCACGAACGGCTCCTTCCCGTCGCAGCCCAAGGCGTACTTCAACGTCCCGGTGCAGTTCCTGGCGCTCCAACGAACGGCGCCATCGCGCTGCGCGCTTCCGGCGTGGAACGGCGGGCAGGCCGCCACCGACCTCCGGGGCGTGTCGACCGCGGTCTGCGCCGATGCGAAGTGTCCGACCGCCTACCAGACGCCGACGAGCGGTCCGCAGTTCATCACCCGAGACACGGCCGCGAGCGCGTATGTGGTCGAGTGGTGCCCGACGAAGAACCCGTCCCCGATCCCGACGTGCGACGTCCCGAGTTTCTCGGCCGGCAGCCCGTGTCCCTACGTCTGTTGGGCGAACGCCGTACAGTCGCCGTTCCCATGCGAGCAGATGGCGAACCACGTGATGTGCGATGCCGCGCCGTTCGGAGGCACGCCGCCGGCGAGTTACTGTCTGCTGACGTCGGATTGCTCCATGCCCCGAGCGCCCTGCGGCTGCTGCACGAGCGACGACGACTGCACTGGCGAGAAGCTCTGTACGAACTTCCTCTGCCAGTAGGGGCCGACACCTCGACCCGGATGAGCGACGTCCCCGTTCCCGGAGCGCCAGCGATCCTCTATGCTGTGGGTTGCCCGGTGCGCGCGTGGAGTTTTCGCGCACCGGGGAGAGCGGAGTCTACGGATCGAGACGGAGAGAGCCATGAAGACGCGGATCGATGAGATCGCGAAAGACATCTACAGATTGAGCACGTTCGTTTCGGACGCGAATCTGCAATTCAATCAGTTCCTGATCGAGGCCGACGAGCCGTTGCTCTTCCACTGCGGCATGAGAGGGATCTTTCCCCTCGTGTCGGAGGCTTTGGCCACGCGGCTCGACCCGAAGCGCCTGCGCTGGATCACCTTCGGTCATGTCGAGGCCGACGAGTGCGGCGCGATGAACCAGTGGCTGGCGCTCGCGCCGCAGGCGACGGTGGCCCACGGGCAGACCGGGTGCGCGGTATCGCTGAACGATCTGGCCGATCGGCCACCGCGCCCGCTGGTCGACCGTGAGGTCCTCGACCTCGGAGGAAAGCGCGTTCGTCACATCGATACGCCGCACGTCCCACACGCCTGGGAGGCACGCGTCCTCTTCGAAGAGACGACGCAGACTCTCCTGTGCGGCGACCTCTTCACCCATCTCGGGGATCCGCCCGCGCTGACGTCCGACGACATCGTCGGGCCGGCGTCGGCCGCCGAAGACGCCTTCCAGGCGACCTGCCTGACCCCGCACACCGGGCCGACCCTCCGCATGCTGGCCGACCTCGCGCCCCGGCGCCTCGCCCTGATGCACGGGTCGACGTTCGAGGGGGACGCGGCGGCCGCTCTACGGGCACTCGCCCAGGACTACGAACGCCGCCTCGAAGCGGCAGTCGCCGTCGGAGCCCAGCCCCTCGAGCGGTCCTCGTGACGATCGGCGCGACGTCACGAGCGCGTCAGTTGCAGTGTGTCTCCTGCCCCGCCGGGGCCGACGTACACGTACTGCAATCACAGCACCCGGTTGACGGATCGAGCGTGGCGAGGTTCGAAGCCGCAACCTGCACCAGGCACGTCGTCGGATCCTCGAGCGTCACCGTCACCACGTCGCTCGCGTTCGGCACCGACGCGTCGCACGTGAAGTCGCTGAAGTTCTTCACCAGAACGGCATCGGTGCAGCCCGACCCGCTCCCACTCGGCGTCAGGCGTATCGCCACCTGACCGGCGTTGTCCGGGTTGCGACATCCGCTCGGGTTCGGGCAGGCGGAGGCGCCGGCGCAGCGCCAATACCAGCCGTTGATCTGGAAGCCGATCTCATAGGCGCCGAACAGCTGCGGCACGTCGACGCGCTGGGTCGCACCCGAGGGAACGTCTACGGGGTCCGTGCCCTGGAAGAATGTGAGCGACGCGCCCCGACACGCCGGGAGGAGTTGCACCTGGTTCTCGACGCGCATGGGCCACGGGGCCGCGGAGCCGAGGTCTCCTCCTCCTCCGGCCGCGCCCCCCGGGTCGTTCGCCGAATCCCCGCAGCCTTGCGCCGCGACCATCGTGAGAGACGTCGCCGACAAGGCTCCGACAACGATGCTCCACCAGCTTCCCCCGCCGCTCCGCTTCCGCATTGGGTCGGAGTCTAGCCGTTACCGCGAGCCGAACCCATGCCCCGAACCGGAGCGCGTGACTCCGACCCAAGGCGGTTCCATCCGGACGGCCGCCCCTCTCTACCCTCGCGCCGTGACACTGCGGACCGAGATGCCATGTCTCCGCTTCGAGCGGATCGTCGACAGGGCACGCCGTAGCCGTCGCGAGATGTCGGAGGCGGAAGGGAGGTGGTTCCCGGCGAGGAGGAGCCCGGTCTCCAGGTCGTCGAAGTGGATCACGACGGCAGCGCCGAGCCCGCTGCCGAGACGACGCAGCAGTCGCTCGCGAGACCAGCCGAATCGGGGGAGCACCGTGGTTGCGAGGACGCCCCGGGAGTTCAGTCGTTGCGGAAGCAAACGGGGGAGCTCGAGGAGGCTCGTCTCGGGCTTGAAGGGGTCGCCGGATTGCATCTCGGAAAGGTCCTCGAGGATGAAGTCGAAGCGAGACCGGCGGCGGCGGAGCCATGATGCGGCGTCGTCTTGGCAGAAGTGGATGCGGGTTTCCGTCTCGTTCCTTCCGAACGTCTCCCGGAACAGCTGGTAGCCGGAAGCGGAGAGGTCGACGGCGTGGATCTCGTGAGTTCCTCCGAGCGCCCGCAGTGGAGGTATGAAGCCACCCGCACCGAATCCCAGCACGGCCACCTTGGGGCCCGGGGAGAGCTCGAAGCTCGCCGCTGCGAGCACGTCGAAGTAGCCGTGCGTTGGTCCGACGTGGTCGAGGATCTCCGTCACCAGGACGTCCCCTTCGAGAACTCGAACGCGACGCCGGGTGCGTCTCACTCTGGACGCCGACATGAACGCTCAACCTAGCGGCGCCGGGCGGCGGCGGCCAAGCCCGCCGGGAGTGGTACCTGGTGATGTGCTCTTCCTGTTGCCTCTTGCGGGTTGAGGATGGTTGCTTCTCGCGTTCCAGATTCGATCGGGCTGACCAGCACGCATGAAGAGAAGGGATTCATGGCTCCGTCGCATGGATGAGCGGCGGAAGGAATGCGCCGGCTGGTCTGGTACGAGCAAGCGGTGTTTCGGCACGCGAATCGGTACGAGTATGGAGGGGACGACGACGTGATGGAGAAATCGAACCCGTGGATCGTGTTCTTGCTCGCCGGTCTCCTGCTGTCGGGATGCCGTGACGCGACGCCCTCGGGGTCCGCTCGTTCGTTCGAGTCCGCGACTGCGCTTGCGAAGCGCATCCGCGCGGGGGAACTCACCTCACGGCAGCTTCTGGAGTACTACCTCGAGCGGATCGAGCGCTTCGACGGCGAACTTGGAGCGGTGGTGGCGATGGACGTCGAAGCGGCTCGCCGTCGCGCCGACGACGCGGACGAGGCCCTGCGCAACGGAGAGTCCTGGGGGCGGCTGCACGGCCTGCTGATCACCATCAAGGACTCTTTTCGCGTGGTGGGGATGCCGACCACCGCCGGCGAGTTTCCCGACCTGATGCCGGAGGAGAACGCGGTCGCCGTGCAGCGTCTGATCGACGAGGGCGCGATCGTGTTCGGGAAGACCAACGTACCGTCACTGCTCAGCGACTGGCAGACGTTCAACGACATCTACGGTACGACCAGCAATCCCTGGGACACGAGTCGTACACCGGGAGGATCCTCCGGCGGCGCGGCGGTGGCGGTCGCGACGGGCTTCACCGCCTTCGAGCTGGGGAGCGACATCGCCGGGTCCATCCGGATTCCGTCGGGCTTCGTGGGGGTCTTCGGTCACAAGCCGACCCACGGGATCGTTCCCCTGGCAGGCCACATCCCCCCCGTTCCGCCGTTGCAGCGGACTCCCGGCGTTCCACCGGGCGACATCGCGGTCGCCGGCCCGATCGCGCGGAGCGTCGACGACCTGGAGCTGCTGCTCGACGTGCTAACGGCCGAGGGCGGCGAGACCGGTCCCGTCGACCTGCCGCCGGCGCGGCACGACAGCCTCGAGGCCTACCGGGTCGCCGTCTGGCTCGAGGACACGGCGCTGGAGATGGACGACGGGGTCCGGGTGGTGCTGGAGGACGCGGTCGCGGCCTTGAGGGATGCGGGCGTCGAGGTCGACACGTTGGCTCGCCCCTCCTTCGACCTGGCGAGCTACTTCCGCGCGTACTTCCGGATCCTCGCCGGCCGCCTCACGGGGAACGTCGCTCCGCCCGACGCCGTTGCAGAGGCCAGAGGCCTCATCGCGGCGTGGGACCCGTTCTTCTCCGAGTACGACGTCCTGCTCTGTCCGGTGACTCCCGTCACCGCCTTCCCCCACGACCACGACCTGCAAACGAGGCGGATCGTCGTGAACGGCCGCGACCGTCCCTACCTCGACCTCCCCGTGTGGTCGAGCTTGGCCACCCTGGCGGGACTCCCGGCGACCGCCGTGCCGGTCGGCAAGTCGGAGGAGGGCCTTCCGGTGGGAATCCAGGTCCTGGGCCCACCCCGGAGTGACCGAACGACCCTCGACTTCGCGCGCCGCCTCACCTCGCACCTGGGCGCCTACGAGCCACCCCCCGGCTACTAGTGGCGACGCTCGTCGCCTCATCGCAGGGCGGTGCCCTTCTCGCGGCCGAATGGCAACGGCCGCAGAAAGGCAACGAGCGTCCCCGCTGTTTCTACTCGCGGTCGCGTCGTGGGAACGTTTGGGGGATGCCGCAGAGCGTGCCGACGTCGGGACAGCAGCTCTCGGCGCCTTCACAGGAGCTGCCCAGTGGGCAGTACGAGCTCTCGCCGCAGCACTCGGCCCCTTCGGGGGCGCAGCCGGCGGACGGGCAGGACTGAGGGAAGGTGCTCGGGCAGCACCCACCTTCGACGCACACCGTCGTGATCGGGCACGCGCCGCCGTCGTCGCAGCACACGACGTCCTGGCCTTCGTAGCACTCTCCGTCGCAAGCCGTGCCGTCGCACTCGGGCTCGGGGGTCGGTTCCGGCTCCGAGCAGTCCTCGACGTCGTCGACGCATTCGTCTCCGTCGGGACAGAGGACCGGGGCGCTCCCCGGGCAGCACCCTTGGTCGACGCAGACGTCGTCCGTGTTGCACACGCTTCCGTCGTCGCAGCAGACGAGGTCCTCCTCTTCGTAGCAGGTGCCGTCGTCGCAGAGGGTGCCGGGGCACTCGGGATCCGGGGACGGCTCCGGGGTCGCCGCAGGCGTCGGTTCGGGAGTGGGCTCGGGAGTGGGTTCCGAAGTCGGCTCCGGGTCGATCGGATCGTCGAGATAGTCCAGGGGCGCACCCTGCGGCGCCACTGCCCTTCCGGCGGCGTCGGCGAGGATGCAGGCTCTCCCGCTCACCGAAGTCGCCGACGTGCATTCGACCAGGCCTCCGCTCACGATCTCCGTCACGATCTGAGCGGCGGTGTATCCCTCTCTCGCGAGGAGGAGGATGTAGAGGGCCGGAGCCTCGAAGGTGTCGTCTTCGCGGAGTTGGCGCCGCAGGCTCTCGAGATCGATGGCATCGGCGCCGTGGATTCTCTCCGCGCTCACGCTCTCGGTGAGGAAGAGCCCCAGCGGCGGACCGTCGGGGGGCTCGACGCCACCCTGGACTCCCTGGATCTCCCCGGAGGCGAGGAGCCGGCAGCCGCGCGCCGCGCGGACGACCTGGTGCAGCGAGTAGCCTCGAGCGAGCG
>JAULKQ010015439.1:0-10890 GCA_032356285.1 Smithsoniella earleae | reverse complement strand
GATTTAAACAAGTTCGAACTCGAGATACCCAGTTGTTGTACATTGCTCCCTTGTAAGTTACGCACGGTTACCCCAGTGAATGTGCTTGGATAATATTATCTTCATAGAGCTATCATAAACCTGGCTCTCGAGCTCTGAAGTTGCAGCTGCGCCTTCTGGGAGGGAGCGGCAAAAGATTTCTACCAGCATTGTATTGTTGTCATGGTCTGAGCAAAGATAGAGAAGGGCACGCATTACATGCCATACATGAAAGATCTCAGAAATTGATACTGCTCCTCATCACTCTTTCGTATTCACCCTGCAACAGCAGTTAACATGCTGTAGAACTGTAATGGAGGACAGGTTTTCACTGAAGACCTCTACCTGTTGAGCAGTAATCCCAGGCCAGTACTTTTACTTGGTTTGGTTACTTGGGTTCAACGAGTTGATGCTGCAATCTTGTTCTTGAACATGGAATTTCCTGCTCGAATTTGGGCCTTTGCTATGGCTCTTAGACTCTTAGATCGAGATCTCGCTGCTTGAAGGGAAAGATGTGCTGCTGCATCTGCAATTCTCCAAATATCAGCTTTTATTCAAGAGTTCCCCAATGATTACAGCACTGTTGTAAAACGAGTGGCATGAAGTATGAGGCACTTTCACCAATGAGAGCATTTTCTTGTAGCTAGTCGTCACAAGAGCACACTGACTGCACTTGCACTGTTCAGCTAGTGAAGATGATAGTAAACAAAAAAGGGGCAAACGGCCGCATCTTAACGATTTGATACGCATAGCTGTGAGTCTAGGAGTTTTGAAGCTGTTCTAGCATTGGGGGCCTGACCACTGGCCCCCAGCAAACAACAGGATCTGAGTGAACGACCTTAGGCACAAGATGTTGGCTTTGCTACCACTGTATAGAAAAAAGCCTAAAGCTCTGTCTACTGACCACCACTGTTCCTGTCTGGGGCTTCACCTTGTTTGCCCTGGTTGGCTCTAGTAAGAAAGAGCCGCTGTTACTGGGAAGCACCACCAAATCCCGTCCATTACCTGTTACAATAAGCTCGTCAACTGGGAATCTTTCAGGCAAGTACTGGCTTACTCTGTAGATGGTGTTCATGCACCGGGCTTGTGTTCCTGGTATTGTGAAAGACCACAGATGTAGAAAATTTCTTAAACCAACAGCTCAACATGACTTTCTCTAGACAGCCTGAGTGACGAGCACTTGATGTGACAAACATTGATGGTCGCTTGCCCTACCCCCGGTAAAACAGGTGAAGAAATGAGCCCAAAATTTGTGAATGCAAACTGGACGGATAACGTCATGAAGAATTCTTGCTATGAGCTGCACCTAAATGTCTCGAAAGAAATGCAGGGCCACGCACTAGTCACTGCTCAATTCTCACGCTCCAGTAGCTTTCAGCCATGGTTCATCTCTGGATGGAGTTTTGCGAACAAAGTACTTGACAAGGTCATCTTGCCCATGTCAAATTGCGTGTAAAACATGAGCAATTACAGATGAGCATCCGGACTGCTGCAATAATCTTGTAACCATACCGACACATTGTGGTTAACCAGCCCCTCAATAAAATGGAAATATCTTATTCCTAAGCAAAAAATCACCAAATTTAAAAAAACATCCCGCCCCAAGCAAACGGCTAGAGAATAATTAGTGCAGCTCAAAATGGGGGCACTATCTCGTCTCAGCACACTGTCTCCGATATCAATGACTGCTGAACATACTCTCAGAGCACTGTGGTGCAGAATACGGGATAGTGGAGCATGCGGACTGTTGTTCCAGGTTTCGAGATTGTGACAGCATGCATGAAGGGTCAATGTCGACACTGGCTGTTGCTGAATACGAATTGTTAGCGGGGATGAGCCTCCGCTCGACAGGTGGTGGAGTACCTCCTGCTACTTCCCTCATGACCGAGTCTGGAATCTCTACTTGGGAGAACGATGACACGTCTCGGTTGTGAAGAAACTCGAGTGTTAGCAGCAAATCACTGTACTGGGATTGAATCCAAGACAATCTACCCTGCAAGCCGCACTTATATTTCACCCCCAGGTTGCCTGTCTGACAGAAAGATCATCACAGGACACTGAGCTATCAACAAAGTAAATTCAAGTGTGGCAAACCTTCAGCCAAGTATGATGATGGCTGGTACTTGAGCCAGCCAGGACACTGTGAGAGGCTAAGAAAGACCTGGCTGCAGCAAGGGTCAGGCTCAAGCGTGGCAGGGCTTGCAAAACCCAGTCTATACCCGTGCTTCCAGCTCTCATGAGCGACCACAGTAACCCCTCCGACCCCGGCCAGTTGAAAAGAATTGCGACTAGGGCCCACTGTAAGTGGGGTATACTGCATGTACGTCATGGTTGCTCAGCGAGTGAAGTCAGCTTCTACTCCAGCTCACACTATTGCAAGTAAGGACAGGAGTGCAGGGAATCTGTACCTGGGGAAGATAGCTCGGGTTTGATACATACCGTCTTCGACCCAAACTTCCGGTATAGGGTCGCTTGCATTCTTCACCTGCCAGACGCAGTTTCCGGGCTCGAATGGCCCAATAGCAAGCGGGGTGTGGTGGACTGCCAGTCGCTGGTGGATGAATCGCAGCATGGTAGGTGGCAGACCTAACAGATCAGAGAACGCCTGCAGGCAAGTAAAATCTGCAATGGTGCCCATTACAGAGGCAAGAAGTTGCATTCACAATTGAATGCAACTGGTGTGTATGTAGCACAGGCTGCCTGGTAAACTACGCCATGCAATGCCACCTATTCACATTATTCTGTGGATGGTTCAGTGGCTGTACGAAAACGTGGCTTCACAGTGCACAATAATTGCAAAATGGTTCATTAAACATGCTGGTTGATGGAAGAAACTTGACGAGACTCCAGTTGTAGCTCAAGCAAGGTGAGCAGATGCGAGAAGGCATCACAAGGACAGAGCAGAACTCCTGCTTATGCGAGCTACTGCTTCTTTACCTTCATATGCATATACAGCTTATTAAACCCAAACAGCAAGGCGCTGCAATCTGGCACGCTTCTGATACATACTCTTCATGAAATACATGCAACCATAGATTCCCATGTTCAGGTTGCGTTGTTTGGAAGTAAAGTAAACCACACTCCCGCATCAATAGAAGGGCTGTGAGTGAAGCCAGAAGAACCTCAATACTCGAATTAAGTGCCAAGGAGGCAAGATAGTGATGTACCTGGAGACTAAACAGGAGAGCTTGCTGGACAGCGAACCAAAAAAGGACATCACGAGGGGGGGCAGAAGTGGGTGGGCCGGGGTGAGAGCAGCTATCAGAAATCGGTGGAGGAACATCACTTGAGCAGGGTATCTCTTGCTTAAGTAGTGCCACAAACTCTAGCTGGAGGGGTAAGCTCTTCAGTTTGTCCTTTGCAGCGACAGTGTGCTTGAGGATGGGAAGAAAGCAGACTTGCAGCGCAAGGCTTAGCCCAAGACCCGAGTTGAGCTTTGTGATGAACAAGACATGCCTCAAGCACTCAACAGCGTTACAAGCAGTAGCTACGGCGCCACCATTGTCGCCCATACTCCTGGAAACTGCATACAACACAATGCTGACTGAATTATATCATGTGTCGCTTGCTGACAGATCACATTCACTTCATCAAGCATGTCGGAAAATCGCAGACAGCGCTGGTGCAGAGTGAGGCCTCGAGAAGAGGGATGTGGCAGGAGAGATGAGCGCACGTGTGTGGCGGACACTTAAGAGGAGCGGCCAGATCATTGACCTGCTGTCAATGAGTTGCATGGTACTGGTGGCATGCCTGGCAACCTCCTCAAAAGAAGGGAAGCAAGATGCTGACGCAACAGCCGCTGCAAGCTCCTCCAGCAGCACATTCGCAATCAGCACATCGCGCTTCACGTATTTAGACTGTCTTTGGACTGAAGAGGGATTGTCTAGTGCTGCAGCCTCGGAGGAGTTGACATCACCGAGGTCTTTGACAAGCTGTTGAATAGCAAGTGGTAGCTGGGAGCATACTCCACACATCAATCTGATGGCTAGCCGGCCTTGCCAGGAATGCCATGTAAGCATGACTTGGCGGCGCTCGTTTTTGTTGGAGATTAACCCGGAGGGGATGTTCAGCAGCTCTGTAGATGATATCCTCCCGGACAGGAGTTGAAAGTAGCTACTCAGGGAGGAAGCATGATTCCCTGCGCTGAGAGATGGTGCTTGTGCAGGGAGAGCATTCCTCAAGTTTTCCTTGCCCTGCTGTGGCCTGGATGTACTTCCAGACAGAGCACTGAGAAGATTTTGTGAGCTATATGACTGAATCAAGTTCACTAAAGAGTGGATAATGCTTGCAGCCCAGAACACGAATAAGCTCTCAATACATTCCTTGGGTTTATGGACAGAATGCAGCTTGTGTGGTGCAGTATCTGGAGAATCCTGCAGTGCAAACCATGCCAACAGTGAGCCCACCTTCCAGCACACACAGACCAACATATCGAATAGATCATTTAACAGATTCGTCTGTGAAAAGTTATTTTTCAAGTCTACACAAACCCTGGCTCGCAGTATTGGGTCAAATTACACTCGGCACTCTCCAAAGTTTCAAGCGGTTTCAGGATAGCTGTGCGATAGCCTGGGTTTGAGCAGGTATACAAAGCGAGCCGCACCTTGATGCTTGCCTCAGAATACAATGCACAGCAAGCTAGAGTAACCAGAGGCACTTGAAGCCAGGTCTTTAACTCTTGGTAGATGCTTGCTAGTATACACCAGGCTTGATGCAGGTTTACCGTCAGTCGATCGTGCTGTTGAGTGCTAAAAGTGGACAAATCAAAAACCATGCTGCTCATGATCCCAGGGCAAACAGCTTGTTCTTCACCAGTCATGGCTGACAGCATAGCACAGGTCAGCCAGTGAGCCCAGTTTGTGTAGACTTGCTGTTGATCATCCTGGAAGTGACCCATACTTGAAATCTTCCTGTTCTCACCCCAAATGTTGATGATGTCAGTGCACGCTGGATGGTTAGATGCCTCCACCACAGCAGGCCAAAAGCAAGCTGTCTCTGGTGAGTAGCCCAACAACAGGTCACTCAGCGAGCCTGACAAAAGGTAGCAACGAATGGCCCACTCATTGTTGATTTGAGCTGCAGCACTAGCTGGAACTTCTAGCACAAGGTCACCGGCAACTTTTGCTACTGTTCGCAACGCAATCCTTATCCCTTTTCTCTGCTGAGATTTCACATGAAAAAAGTGAGGATACGCATCTGTGCTATTATTAGAAACAGTAGCTAACCCAAAAGGTGCAAGAACTTGAAGTAACGAGCACCTCCCACATCTGTAAAACATCATCAAATCGTAAAGGAGAAATCTTGACATCTCAATCTGAATCAACCACGGAACAATGTCCCTGATGGTGATACGCACCTACTTAGATTGGCAACTGCAGTTCCAAGTAAGACACAGGACTGCAGGTACAGTGCCTCTCCATGCTTTGAAGCAGCACCAAATTCCTTGGAGACTTCTAGTTGCCAGTGGTTCAGAAGTGACATCGCCGAGTCAATTGAAAGGTTGATTTCAACAACACAGGCCTTCAGTGGCCGAAATGCTGTGTCCTCGGCATCACTGAAAGGCATCCAAGCAGGCAATAGCATGTAGGCTTGACACAATAGTTCAAATGCCAAATTTCGGATGAACAGCCCTACATACATTTTGGTCTACTGCTTCACTTCCATGTCATCTACACAAACTAGTGCACCAAGAACACTGTGCAGTCGTTATTACAATGTAATAATTTGTATGAGGAAATTCATATCGATTGGATGGCATGACCAAAACGAAGCTGTAAAAGGATGCTTGTAGCATACCAAAATAACCAACTCAAGCCCCTCCATGGATCCCAGCACAACTCAATAACCAACTCAGTTCAGTTAGACTTACTGACAGATTCTATAGCAGACATCAACAGCAAAAATGAATAACAGGAGCTGCTCACCCACTGGAACGGTCATCCTGAACAGGAAGCATGCCTTTTCGATGTTCATTAAGCACAATGGCAGAAATCTTGCTTGCAGCAGTATTATTGCCCACTGTGTGAAGTTCCAAGTCAAGTTTTAAGAGAACATCCTTCATTTACAAATAAATTGACACAATGTGTAATTGTGGCATAGTATTGTGGCATTTAGCTAATCAAGGTGAATGGAGTGTCCACACCTGGGTGAAAATCTGGGAAATGTTGAAGCAGTAACGACGTCCAGAGTGTCAGGTCTTGCGATGAAAACACTTGGATCATTGCTGCTGACATACTGATCAGGATTGCTGCATTAGTGTGATGAGAATACGCTCTTTGATGTGACAGATCTATGCACTTTTTCAGCCTAGATAGCCTATCTCTTGTCACAGCTAAAATGTTCCCCAACAATAGGGCACATGCCTCGTGCTTGCATTTATCTCGAGCTTCAAACATCTGCAAGTCAGACATTCTGCTTTCACTACGGCCGTCCAACAATACTGCAAAATAACACCAAGTGTCTATTTGGGTACATGAGGGTCTCCATAGGATGCTCTGCCCGTGCTACAACCAAGAACACACCTTGAAGACCGAATTTCAGCACAAACGAATGGGGAGAGGCTGTGATAAACAGTACCTTAGCTGTGTGAGCGTAGGCTGATTTTAAGAATCCAAAAGGTCTTTCAGGAAAAGTCATGTAGGAAGCGATAACTACTCAGCAAAAGGATATTTCGAATCAGGTGATGTGCTCAAGAGATGCAATCATAACTAGTATGGTTCATCACTAAGATGTACCAGCAAATAAAACACTAACAGTGCAGCAAGCTAACTGCAGCAGCAGTTTTCTGTACATACTACTGTATTGGTACTGACTGACCAAAAAGCACATTTAAGGAACTCGGACATTCACGAAATTGGTCATACAGGGACTTGAACACAAGAAGAAGGGTCAATTTAATGCAAATAGCAAGGAAAACAACTGCATTCCTCAGCAGATGGGACTTTCGTCATGACAGAATTCTGACAGTAGCACGCCGTTCTCGTTTAAGGAACTTGGTCTGATGAAGGAGTGCCTCTACAAAGAAAAAAGGAAGCAGTTTTAAAACCAGTATTTGACTTATTTCAGAAAGCAGGCACAAAAGCCCAAGCTGTTGAGCTTCCTATTAAAAAGGTCGCAGAGCCCTAACAAGTACGTGCAGGATAGGGTGAGGAAACTCACCACGTGAAACATTTTTAAGTGTTGACCTGTTCCACTGTGGCCTTTGAAGCCAGTTAATTGTCCATGTAGGAATACTATCCACTTGTGAAGACCCTTAGCAAGGAGCTTGGTGGCTTTCCAAACAGATTGCTGCTCGCTTGCTATCCACTTACTCCACACAGTATCCGACTCATCAGCCTTTGCAAACAGTAGGTTCTCGTAACGCAACTGCAGGTCTGTAAGCATTTCGTGCACAGTATGTATCAGCATGCCACGTGCAGCTTCGTCGCTCTTCTCAAAGCACACGAACTTGTCAAGCCCGATGATTCTCTTTGACACGCGTGAGTCCAAGTTTGATCGGCGCAGATACGGCCACGAGTTGGTGATGTGTAGCCTCAAAATCTTGAGGAAACTTGAGAGCTGTTCATGGCTGAAAACGAGATCTGAAGTCTTCGAATGGCCCTGCAAAGTGGAACAAATGCTGGATCCCAAAAAGTCATCGTACTAACAAACAGAACACAAAGACCAGCTGAGTTGCAGATGGAAACAACTTTGATGCAAGCACACCACAACAATCACACGCACCTCATCAATGCAGTGCTACATGCATCCGAAAATAGCTGGCTCTATCAAATAATGGTAATACTGACATCTATACTCACAATAGAACTGTAATAGAGTGAAACAGTGACAGTGTGCATTCTGTTTCTTCATATGTGGAACTGAATAAAATATGTTGAATGACTCAGATCAGAAAAGTGAAGCCAAGCCACCAGGGTACTGACCTGATTCTGAATGTGGTGTACAAGGCCCCCTTGTTGGCAGGCGCAGATGATGGAGAGATTTCCACAACTGAGCAGTACATTGAGTCGATCTTGCAGCAAACCGCAAACATCCTCAGATCCTGAGCTGGCACCTATAAGCTGTCCTAAGCTGCCCCTGCTTGAGCCTGCATACCAGAACCTGCAATGAACATGAACAGGGCCTGAATTCAAAAATTCATTTGCAGGAAACTTCACAGCTTTATCCAGCAAAATGAGGCAGACTTTCAAGCCACCATTATCACTCATCGGGTCTCTTGAAATTATCAGGACTCTCTGGAGAGGCAATTGCACCCCTTTTTCAAGGCACTAGCAACACACTTTCTAGGCTACATGCTATCTTCACCAAGTGGGCATGAATACTTCATGATGCTACTGATATCTTAATACGTGTAATATCTATAAGGCTACAGGTTTCTATGTTTTAAATATAGGGAGTTTGTGCCAGTGAAAGCCAGTGATTTATGGCTCTGAATGATTTTTACCCTGATGCAGTCGACAGTACAGGAAGCGTGGAACCACAATTGTAATTCAAGAGCCATTGTTCATATAAATGCTGCATTGCTGCAATAAATTAATGAGACTTACCAGTGAGGTTTTCTCATTGCTAATGCAGTTTCAAGTATCTGAAGTACTGATGGCTCCTCTCTACTTCTCCTATGGGGAGTCAATGAAGAATGTCTTCAACAACCACTAGATAATTTGTACATAGCATAGCTGAGGTTGTGAATCCTGCTGGCAAGAAGAGTCAATGACAATGTACTTCCTTGTACTGTAACTGGTATAATACCACCATCAGCCAAAGGAAATGCTTAGCATATTATTGCCACTGTTCTTTGCATGCACTGAGGTTGTTATCAGAAACGATAGCCCTGAAAATGCAGTCCATCATCAACAGAATGTGAACA
This sequence comes from Smithsoniella earleae, assembly GCA_032356285.1. Classification (NCBI taxonomy): domain Eukaryota; kingdom Viridiplantae; phylum Chlorophyta; class Ulvophyceae; genus Smithsoniella; species Smithsoniella earleae. The sequence continues at coordinate 2,006 of JAULKQ010015439.1, read as the reverse complement.
AGCACAAAGAATAAGTTGACAATGCATTTGTGGAATATCGTTGTTAGAACAGCTATCAGGGTAGGAGTACCTCTTGGGAACCCATTTGTGGGACAGGCCACCTTTTGGGACACTTCAAATCAAGAATAATTTTTCAAGGCTTGCTGCATTGTCTAGTTTAGCGATATGAAATTTAAATTTAAATGCTGTGGAATTACTCATGTATTGTTAAGTAACAGATCCTGACAATCTGTTGTGAAGTAAATTCAAAAAAGTGATCATGCACAGCTTCCTGCCATGGCGCAAAAGATATAATCGGTAACATACAATCTGCGCTCTGATATCACTCTGTTTAAAGCAGATGACATTGATAGGATAGACAAGCAGACTCCCCATGTGCATTGGGTAGCCATAGAGGGCGTTGCCCAGACCAGGTGACACCAGAACAGGTTACAACTTTGTGTCTGTTCTACTAAATGAGAGACGAAAGCCCTTATGAAACCTTTTTTTTCAATAGACTGAGCGCCATCAGGTTTGATTCTGGTGCATATATCCAACATCCATGTGGTAATGCAAGACAGCAGCCTAAGACTCTCAGCGATTATGAGAAGAATCAAGTTCATACCTAACTTTTCTTTTCTTATCATCAAAGATAACATGCAATATTGCTCAAAATACTATCAGCAGTGTTCTACTAGCACCTTTGGCCTGTTATCTTGGAGCCAGAATCACTGCATCATTGCAGAGGACGGGCGATCTGTTCTGCAGACAAGACTAAAATCTTGCACAAACTCGAAATTACCAGAACTAGCCATCAACCTGCGCTGTGGACGTATATCTGAGCATACCCAGAAAGATTTCGTGTCCCTTTAAATGCAAAGAATCAACGAATTTAGAAACCCCTCACTAGCTAAGTCACATGGCCTGTTGATTTTTTAGAACTTCGATCAATGAAATAATAAAAACAGCACTTATAGCTGTCTTAGCATAAGTGCAGTTATGTTTGCAGGTAGGATGCAAATGAAATTCAATCTTTGTTCTTCTATCAAGTTGGAAAAAAGGTTCAAGCTCTGGCTCACACCCAATGGAGCTTCCTGCCACATGATTTCTGAAGACACGCGTTGTGAGAACTGCGCCATGCTTCGAGTAATAAGGGTTTCAGCTGTCTTTGCCTTCCATGCACCTTGACACTGGCTAGATTGCTCCTGGCCTCCGTTAGTTCTTGTCTCCTGCGCTGCACTGGCTTGGTGTGCGTGCAAGAGAGAAGACAAGCGCTGATTGTGAATCTGAGACCCACACTGCACTGCTTTCGCTAAATTACTGACCAAAAAGTTAACAAGCAGCGCAACAGAGCTGTCTGAAGGTTGGGAGCCCCTCAAAATGTCGTTGGAAATGCCTGCAATTTCAAACATGTCCTGAAACATGAGCAGCCCGAGTTGTACCAAAAAAAAATCATGAATGCCTTACACTGAATAGGATGCTCTCTGCACAAACTTGAAACGTTTGGGCTTGTAGATGAGAAGCTGCCTCAAAAAACTTCGAAGAAGGGGGTTAAGATTGACAAGCTGAATGAAGAAACGTGTGTAACTTATATCAGTGGACAGCAGTAAGCATCATACTGGTCACAAGTGCTACCTTGTGTGGCTAACTTGGGTTGTCTTTCGTCTGCCATTGCTCTTCGCTGCAAAGCACTCTCAGCATGGTCGAGCCAGCTCATAGGGGTTGATTCACGCGGCGCAGCGTCGCCATGCCGGTTCGGAATCTTGAGCTTTCTGATTGGTGTGATTGGAAGCAACCCCAACAAATGCAAGGTGCTATCAGGTCTATCCACAATGTATGCGACGGAAGCATAGTCGGACGGCAGTACCTGGGTGCGAGGGTCCGTTCCAAACATCGAAACCTGCCCAATCACATCGAAACGAATTTCCTGTACATCCAACCCGATGAGTCGCTTCCCGCTATAAATGCGCTCAAGAACAACATAATGAATAGCTCGTTACATAGAAGATGTAGGTATTATCTCCTTC
>JAULKQ010015428.1:0-10896 GCA_032356285.1 Smithsoniella earleae | reverse complement strand
TGCCGCCTTTTTTAGGATCTCTCGCTCGACCTGAAGCTGCTTGTTCTCCCGCCGAAGCCGACGCAGCTCTTCCCGTTCGTCCGTCGTCAGCGCTCCCGGAGGGCCGTTCCCGGCATCGATCTCCGCACGCCGCACCCACTCCCGAACCGCCGTCTCGGTGAGATCCAAGTCCTTCGCGACCTGACCAACGCTCCGGTCCCCGGCCGTGCAAAGACCAACAACCTCCGCCTTGAACTCAGGCGTGAACGACCTCCGCTTCCTCTTCCCGTTCTTCCTCGTCATGGATCACTCCCAGCGCTTTCTCGCGCCTTATCGAGTGTCCATCAAGTCGGGGCAGGTCTACGTGCGCGAACATCCCCACGCGAACGCGGCCCGGGTGGCACGGCACAGCGACTGCTCCGCAGCGCTCCGAATCTCGCAATATCGTCTCGATCGGTAGGTCGACGCGCGCGAAATCGAAGCTCGCGACAAGGTCCTGGGTCACACCAAACAGCAGCACATGGCCATAGTCGGTCTCGACCTCGGCGCCTTTCAAGATCCGCAGTTCGAACGCGTCCTCGAGCGACCGGTAGTCGGAGTCGGCGTCGAACTGGCGGTGCTCCGTGAGCACAAACCCATCGAGGCGAAGCTCGCGAGAGCGGATCCAGCGACAATAGTTGTCGACCCGTGCCCGGGCGTCGTCAGACTTGACGGAGTGGTTGTGGAGGTCGAGGATCACGGTCGCATCTGCCACGCCGCGTCCCACGATGTCGAGGACGCCCTCCGTCCCGGAGACGGTTCCATCACACAGAATCCATTCGAGGCCACGGGCGAGTTCGTGAATGCCGACGCTGGAATCAGCCCGCCACCGCGTCCATGCGCCAGGAGAGTTCGCCCGCAGGCAGGCTGAACAAGCTGGCCGCGTTGTTCCGCATGATCGCCTGGCGTTGCGTCTCGTCGAGATGCGACGCGTGCTCCGTCAGGAGCGCTTGCGACTTTGGCCAGGTCGAGTCGGTGTGAGGGAAGTCGCTCGCCCAGAGCAGCTGCTCCTCATTGAGCAGGTGCAGCGAGTGGAACGCAGTCCAGTCGTCCTGGAACGTCATGCGCACGTTGCTGCGGATGTACTCGCTCGGGAGCTCGGACAGGCCTGGGATGATCCCGTCGTCGGCGTACACCCTCGCGGCGTGGTCCATGCGATACATGTAGTGCGGCATCCAGCCGGCGTCTCCCTCTGCGCACACGAGCTTGAGTCCTGGATGTCGCTCGAAGACCCCGCCCAGAGTCATCATCCCGACGACGTCCTGCACGGCGCGGATGATCCCCAGGAAGTTGTTGATCGGATGCCCGCGCGTGGGCGCAAAAAGACTGCCCTCGCGAGACGTCAGGATGTGGAAACAGATCGGGAGATCGAGATCCGTGGCGCAGTCCCAGAGCGCATCGTAGTCGGCATGGTCGTAGTCCTCGTAGACGGGATGTCCAGGCATCATCATACCCACGAAGCCGGCCCGCTTGGCGTTCTCGAAGTCCTCGATCGCCGAGTCGACGGAGAGTACCGCCGTCTGGGCGAGGCCGAAGATTCGGTCGGGGAGGGATGCGCAGAAGCCCTCGAGCCAGCGGTTGTAGGCCTGCATGCAAGCGTTCTTGTACTCCGAGTCGCGGTGGAGACAGAGGGCCATCCCCACCGAGGCGTACACGACCTCGGCCGCGACGCCATCGCGATCCATGTACTCGGCGCGTGCTTTGCCGTCGTACCCGCCCGGACGCACGTCCTCTGCCTTGAGCTTGCGCAGTCGCCGGGCTCGGTCCTTCGGCGTGTACCCCGCGCCATCCATAAGGCCGAGCCCGACGGGCCGCTTCATGCCCTTGATGAAGAACGCGTCGCTCCCGTCCGGCTGTTCGACGATACGCGGGGCGTCCTCGCGGTAGGCCCGATCGATGAAGTCGACGTAGCAGTTCGCCGGCTCGACGACGTGGGAGTCGGCAGAGATCGTTCCGGCGGGAATCATGGCACCCCTCCTTGCAGCCCTCAGGCCACGCGTTGCGAACCATGCTACAGGATTTCCGATCAGAAACGCAAGTACCACCATAGGGCCTGTACCACCATAGGGCCTGCCGCCATAGGGGCATGCCGACGCGGACGTCCCAGGGTCGATCAGCCGCGACCCGGAAGCAGGCAGGAATGGATGGAGCGGGGCCCCTTGGCCTCTCCCGCGAGCGTCAAGATCGCCTCCTCCGCGTCGCGGAGACGGAAGTCGTGAGTGTGCATCTTCTCGAGCGGGAGCGTGCGCGACTCGATCAGCCGGATCGCCTCGGAGTAGCCAGTCGTCGTCACGCCGATGGCGCCGCGAATCGCGATCTCCTTCATCACGATCTTGTCGGAGACGAACTCGGGGATCGCCTTGTAGCCCTTCACGCCTGCGAGGACGATCGTGCCCCCCGGCTTCGCGTAGTCGAGTGCGGCGGCAACGGGCTCGGTCGCGTAGGCGGAGACATCCACCACCACGTCCGCACCGCCGTCGGTAGCCTCGAGAATCCGCGAGCGCGCGTCCTCGTTCTCGACGTCCACGGTGACGTCCGCCCCGAAGTCACGAGCGAGTGCGAGCTTCGGAGCATCTGCCTCCAGGCCCGTGACGACGATGGTGCCCGCACCGATGTGCCGGGCAGCCATCACGCTCGCAAGGCCCCGCTGTCCTGGCCCTAGGATCACCACGCTTTGGCCCGGCTGAGTGTCGGGAATCTCGACTGCCCAGCGGAATCCCGCCCCCAAGGGATTGAACAGGACCGCGATCTCCGGCGGGAGATCCGGATCCATCTTGTGCACCACAGAGTTCGGTGCGACGTACATGTACTCCGCGTACGCCCCCCACAGCCCGGGCGCCTGATCGAGCGGAATGTAGGAATAGATCCGACGGGTCCGGCATAGGTGATACCGCCCGGTCAGGCACTCCTTGCAGAACTTGCAGGGCAGCATCGTCTCGACCGCGACGCGATCTCCTACGTCGACGGCCCAGCGCGCGGCCGCACGGTCGCCGATCTTCTCAACGATGCCGAGGGGCTCGTGTCCGGGGATCAGGGGAAACGGGAGCGGCAACGCGCCATGGTACTGCTCTACATCGCTGCCACAGATTCCGCATGCCTCGATCCGCAAGAGAGCATCCTCGTCGCCGATCCCCGGGAGGGGGATGTCGCGGGCCTCGAGCTTCCGCGGGCCGGTCTGCACGATCGCTAGTGTCTTGCTGCTCATCGGACTCCCAATTCGAGGAGCCGCCTCCCTAGGACGACTTTCGCAGGCGGCGGCTCTGCTGCACCTGGTTATGAAGTTTCGTGCGAAGCCCCTTCGGGAAGTTCCCGACGACCAGGAAACGGGCGGAAGAGCGTCCGGAGTTCCACCATCGGTGTGGAATCCCCGCCTTGAAGTGCAGCGAGTCTCCAGGACCGAGGCGATGCTCGTCATCGCCGATCACGAAGGTCACCTCGCCCTCTTCGCATACGACGACCTCTTCCCCCTCGTAGGCATAAAGCCCCTTGCCGCTCCCGGCACCCGCCTGTAGCTGAACACGCCACACCTCGATGGCCGGGTCGAAGAGATCTCCCGAGAGCCTTTCTACCCGCATCCGGGAGGAAGCGCTGATCACCGGGTGCTCCTTCGCGCGCAGGAAAACGACGTCGGACTCCTCGGACTGGTCCGAGATGAGCTCGGCCGGGCGGCGCTCGAGCCCCCTGGCGATCTTCAACAGCACCGCCACCGACGGGACCATCTGACCGGTCTCGACCTTCTGAATCGTGCTGGGCGCCACGTCGCTGCGTGACGCCAGCTCGTGGAGCGAGAGGCCCAGGTCTTCTCGCCAGGCCCGAACCCGCTTGCTGATCTCAACGAGTGGCTGCTTCACTTCCCGTCCCCCTCCGAGCGAATCCTAATCCGCGCCGGCTTCGTTCACCACTTCCTCAGTCAGGCAGCCTCGGAGGTGAGCTGTCCGGTTTCCAATGCTACCACGACGTTTCCAATCGTGATAGTCTCAGACGCGAACGCGGTGAACGTCCCCGCCGATCCAACGGAACCGGAGACCCTGATGCACCTCCTCTACGAGAAACGCGACGGAATCGCCTGGCTCACGATGAACCGGCCCGATCGCCGCAACGCGATCAGCCCGGAGATGTTAGTGCGCCTGCGCGACGCGTGGCGAGACTTCCGCGACGATCGGGATGCACGCGTCGCGGTCCTGACGGGTACCGGGGACAAGGCCTTCTGCGCGGGTGCCGATCTCCAGCTCCTGATCCCGCTGTTCACGGGCGCCCGGAAACCGCAGGACGAGTGGGACGAGGTGCTCCTCTCGGACCGAGAAGCCCTCAACAGCGGCCTGCTTCGGGGTTTCGAGCTCTACAAGCCCGTGGTCGCGGCTGTGAACGGATTCGCCCTGGCGGGAGGCACGGAGATCCTCCAAGCCGCGGACATCCGCATCGCGTGCCCCGAAGCGCGGTTCGGCCTCTCCGAGGCGCAACGCGGGATCATCCCGGCGGGAGGCTCCCTCGTGCGCCTCCAACGACAGATCCCCTTCGCAAAAGCGATGGAAATGCTCCTCACGGGTGATCCTATGTCGGCCGAGGAGGCGCATCGCATCGGACTGGTCAACGAGATCGTTCCCCAAGCGGAGCTGCTCGACCGCGCCCAAACGGTGGCGCGACGGGTGGCCGAGAACGGCCCCCTCGCGGTGCAGAAGATCAAGGAGGCGCTGCTACGCACCAACGGCTTGCCCTTTGCCGAGGCCTTCGCGATCGAAAGCGAGTGTGCGCGAGAGGTCATGCGCTCTCACGACGCCGTGGAGGGCCCGCGTGCGTTCATGGAGAAGCGGAAGCCCGTCTTCACGGGCCGGTAGAGAACGGAATCGGCCCCGGAGACATCGGTGCGATGGGAGCGCGAATGAACATCATCGTGGACTACGACCAGTGCGAGGCCAACGCCGTGTGCATGGACTGCTGCGCGGAGGTGTTCCCGGTCCAAGAGAGGGACACGTTGACCCTGCTCATGGACGAGGCCCCCGAGAACCTGTGCCACCAGCTGGACGAGGCGGTCCTGCGGTGCGCGCGCCAGGCACTCCGGATCGAGGGCTGAAGCGAGCATGGCCCAGCCTGCCGTTCCGGTACCCGCCGCGACCATCATCCTCCTCCGCGACGGACCTTCGTCACCGGAGGTGCTGCTCGTCGAGCGGAGCCCGAAGAGCGAGTTCCTGCCAAGGCTGTACGTCTTCCCCGGCGGGCGAGTGGACCAAGCGGACCGAGACCTGGTCGCCCGTCTCGACGGCGTGGACGCTCAATCCACCAGCCGAGTACCGAGTCTCGACCCGAAGCTGGCGCTCGGCTTCCTCGTCGCCGCGATCCGGGAGACCTTCGAGGAGACGGGCATCCTGCTCGCTCGCCGCGTGGGGGCGAGCTCGATCGTCGGCGGCGAAGTCGCAGCAGCCCTCGAGCCGCATCGTCTCGAGGTCCAGAACCACGAGCGATCCTTCCGGGAGATCGTCGAACGCGAAGGTCTCGTCCTCGCGGCCGACCAGCTCTCGGTGCACGGTCGTTGGATCACGCCGGAGCCAGTCCCGCGTCGCTTCGACACGCTCTTCTTCACGGCGCGCACGCCGCCGGGTCAGGTGGCCAGCCACGATGGGATCGAATCCACCAACCACGTCTGGCTGAGCCCGGAGGAGGCTGTCGCACAGTCTCGACGCGGAGAGCGGGGCATCATCTTTCCCACACGCTGCAATCTCGAGTCGCTCTGCGGGTTCGGCAACACGGACGAGGCGCTCGCCGCCTCCCGCGCGCGCGCGGTCCCACCGGTTTTGCCGCAAGTTGTGGACCGGGACGGTATCAAGCGTCTGGAGATCCGCGAAGACGCGGGCTACCCGACGACCTTCGAGGAGATACGAATCCCCCCACGAGTCTGAGGACTCCCCTGAACTGACGGCCCCGATCGTCCCACCGACTCCCCGCGGCGCCTACACGAGGGATGTCAAGTGGTCGATGACTTCGTCGCTGTCGATCAGATGGACGCGCTTCTCCTCGATTCGGAAGGATCCCTCGCGCGGACGCAGCCTGTGGCGGACGCGGCCCGCAAGAAGCCGCTGGCGCTCGAAGCTCGATGAGCAAGATCCCCGACGGCGATCACCCCCTGGGGGATCCTGGGCCCACGCGCTGCCGCTCAGCAACTGCTTGATACGCAGCTGCAGATGCCTCCGGTCGGCGAAGACGATCGAGACGTGGCGTTTCGGATCGATGTCATCGCGATTCGACGGAATCCAGTACAACGACTTCTCGTCGCCACGCTCCAGCCACTCCTTGTACGCGCGGCAATCGAGAAGCCGCGCTTCGAGATAGAGAAACTGCTCGACGGCGCCTCGATCGACGGTCATCGCTACTCCCGGTGCGTGGCGAGCATCCGTCGCCGCCACTCGCGGAGGATCCCGCGCTGCGAGAACTCGTCGGTCATCTGACCGTAGCGGGTGCCATCGTCGTCGACCTTATCGCGATGTCGTCCGAGCCCGATGAAACAGCCCGGGGGTCGACCGAAGCTAGCAGACCGCCTGGACCCGCTCGAACATCTCGCCGTCGTCCGGGTTCCCACCGCCAGCCGGGCCGTAGGACTGCTCGTGCATCCGTAGGCGCTGTTGATCGCCTCCGGTGCGTCCTCGAACAGGGCGGATTGCGGGTGGATATCCGTGCGATCGACTCGAATCGGGCGCACGACGCGGACTTGGTTCTGGAGGAGCGTCAGGTTCGGAAAGACGTTCATGTGCGTGCCGCCGATCCGCACTGCAGCAACTCCTCGACACGAGGCTCCCCGTGGCGATCCACGAGAGCTCCGCAGTAAGGCTTCGCCATCAGCTTGATCATCTCGACTCGGCGGAGGGACAAGGGATCCGTCCGGCTGAGCTCTCGGCCATCGAGCATGGTGTGGCCGCCGCCGAGATCGCGATTTCGCCCCGCGGAGCGCCCCTCGTGGAGCGTCATCTTCACGCCCATCGCCGTCTGCATGCCCTGGAAGAAGGCTCGATGGGTGGAGTTCGGGTGGTAGCGGTCGATCGTGTTCTCGACCTGGAGCTTCCAGTTTCCGTCGTACCCGTAGCGGTGCGTCCCGGCGGAAAGATCGATGCGCCCGCTCGGAGAGAGATCACAGAAGAGGTCGATCTGCTCCGTCACCGGGCTGCCCAAGTAGTCTCGCAGGAACGCACCTCCGCGATCGATGCTCCCAAACACGAACCCGCGGTAGGACTCGACGCGCGGTACGCGTCGCAGCCCGAAGTCCTCCTTCCGGAAGTCTGGCCCGCAGCCATCAGCGTAGGGAACTGCCGCGAGCTCACCGTTGTTCCGGAAGCTCCAGCCGTGGTAGGCGCACCTGAACACGCGGGCGTTCCCTCGTTCATGGTGGCACACCGTAGCCGCTCGGTGCGTACAGCGGTTCAGAAGGCCGTGAATCACCCGATCGTCGTCCCGGGTGAGGATCACCGGCTGCCGGCCGATCCAGCTCGTGCGGAAGTCGCCCGCCTCCGGGAGTTCGCCCTCGTGGGCGAGGTACACCCATCCGCGCTGGAAGATTCGCTCCATCTCCTCTTCGAAGATGTCCGGATCGAGTTAGATGTCGCCGTGGGCGCGTTCTTCCTGAACGAGCCACGCGTAATGGCGTTTCGTACTCGTCACGACCGGACCTCCCCCAGCAGGGCGCGCGTCCGGACTGCGCCGTCGCACCGCCGGAAGCGGCGCGACCACGTCCAGCTTGCCCCGCGCCGTGTCCACTGTTGATGCGGCCTCAGGAGCTCTGTCGCAGCATCTCAGACCGGCATCGCCGAAGTGGGATGCGGTCGTCGCGGATCATGCTAGTGTATTTCCGATCCGAAAACCAAGGAGGTCGCGCCCCGCATGCAAACGAAGAGGATTCCCCTGGAGGAGAGCTACTTCCGGATGCCGGAATCTCCCGATGACCCGCCCCGCCTGCTCGGCTCTTACAGCCCGGCGGCGGATCGTTGCTTCTGGCCGAGACGCAAGCTTTGCCCAATCACCTCGGAGCCGGTGGAGGACCGCCTGCTCTCGCCCGAGGGCGTCCTGTATTCGTGGACCTTCATCGAGATGCCCTGGATGGGGAGCATGAAGAAAGCGGACGGGGGCGGATACGGCGTTGGCCAGATCGATTTGCCAGAAGGGGTGCGCGTGCAGGCGCTGATCGACGGGCAGCAAGGCGACTGGACGATCGGCATGCGCATGGTCTTCGCGCCGCGGACCGTGTCGACGGATGAAGCTGGCAATGAGTTGTGCACGGTCGCGTTTGCGCCCGCCGCGGGAGAGAACGAATGAACCGGGACGTGTACGTGATCGGCGTTGGCATGCATCCCTTCCGGAAGGAGTGCCCCAGCAACCGGGACATGGCTTTCACGGCTGGCCGGGCCGCCCTCGCCGATGCGGGGCTTCCGTTTCGGGACATCGGCTATCTGTACAACGGCTACATGGGCGGCCAGATGCTCGAAGGCGTGACGATCGCGAAGGACTTCGGCCTGACCGGCGTTCCCGTCGTCCACGTCGAAAACGCGTCGGCGACCGGTTCCTCCGCGTTCCGCGAGGCGGTGCTGGCGGTGGCCGGAGGGCACTGCGAAGCCGCCATGGCCTTGGGCTGGGACGGCTCGCTGCGCCAGCGCGCGGCCGTCATGGCCCGCGCCGGGGGTTCCCGTCCCTCCGTCGAGGGGCTCCTGCTCCCTGCGGGCTTCTTCGCGATGTGGGCCGTGCGGCGCATGCACGACTGCGGAACGAGCGTCGAGACCTTCGCCAAGATCGCCGCCAAGAACTGGAACCACGCGCGACACAACCCGATGGCCGAGCGGCGGGCGGAGAAGGAGATCACGCCGGAGCAGGTGCTCGAGGCCCCGATGGTGGCCTACCCGCACACTGCGATGATGGCGTGCGGCGCCGGTGGCGGGGCCGCCTGCGCGATCGTCGCGAGCCGCGACGTAACCGAACGCGTCACCGACAGCCGGCCGCGCGTCCGCGTGCGTGCCTCCCAGATGCAGTCGGAGCACTACACCGACGGACACGTCTTCTTGGGGGCCGTGGTCGGCCCGCCGGAGCTCACGCGGACCACCGCGCGCCTCGCCTACGAGGAGGCCGGCTGCGATCCCGGCGACCTGAGCCTGGTACAGGTCCACGACGCCTTCCCCATCGAGGAGCTCATGTACTACGAGCTCCTCGACATCTGTGCGGACGGCAAGGGCGACCAGCTCGCGGACGAGGGTGCGACAGCGATCGGCGGCCGCGTTCCCTTCTCGACCGATGGGGGTCTCATCGCGCGCGGTCACCCCGGCGGCCCGACGGGCCTCGCGCAGATCTGGGAAACGACCCAACAGTTGCGGGGAGAGGCAGGGCGGCGTCAGGTGGAGGGAGCGCGCCTCGGCCTGGCCCACATGATGGGGGCGGGCTCAGTGTGTGTGATCCACATTCTCGAGCGGGAGGGTTGATCCGCGGGAGCCCGACCAGATGCTCGATCGACAGCAGACGCGCGAGGGGAATCTCGATCTGGCTTCACTCTGCGACGGAATCGCGCACAGGGTTCAGCGCAGCGCCTGCATGCGGTCCAGCGACTCCTCGAGCTGCTGGGTGAGCCGCTCGACAATGACGCGGGCGGGCTGGGACGTCGTGGATCAGCGACGAGGACTGGCCCGCGGCCAACGCGCCCACATCCACCTTGCCCTCCCGGCGACCTGCGATGTAGGGATCCTCGCCGCGCCACTCACCGACGACACCGAACTGGCGTGGGAAGGGCAGTATCCGCTCCTGCAGCTCGCGGCTGCTCTCCCACGAGTGGGTCGTGCGGTTCCGGATCACGCGGCAGGGCTTTCCACTGAAGCATCGGGTGCGCGTCGTCCCCTCGTCTCCGATCTCGACGATCCGGCCCTTGTAGTTCTCGTGGGCGTAGGCCTCAGCTAGCGACGAAGCGCGTCCCGACCCAGGCGCCCACCGCCCCCATCGCGAGGGCGGCCGCGATGCCGCGACCGGCGCGATGAGCGGAAGCCCACGGCGTCCACCACCGCAGGCACGAGCGTCATCGTCCCGATGCGACCCGTGTGCCCGTCGTATCCCTGAGCCACGATCGCGTCGACGCCGCTGGCCGCCACGCGCTCCGCATTCCTGACGTTGCCGACGACCGCGAGCACCTTCATGCCGAGCGCGTGGGCCTGCCCCACCCCAGGCCCCGGATCGCCCAGACCGCTCGCGAGTACCGGCACCGCTTCTTTGAAGACGACGTCGATCTGCTGTTGGACCCCATCGGTGAAACGCACCGACGCCTCGTCGCCCGCGGGCCTTCCGATCGTGGCGAACAGGATGTCTACACCGAAGGGGCGGCCCCTGAGCTTGCGCGCCTTGCGGACCTCATTGCGCAGCCCCTCCGGAGAGAGCGACGTCGCGCCGATCACGCCAAGGGCACCCGCCTCCGAGACGGCCGCGCACAACTCCGCCCGAGTCACGTAGCCCATCCCTGCCTGTAATGATGGGATGGGCAATGCCAAGCAGCTCGGTGAGGGGTCTGATCGAAACTCGCGTCATGGAATCTAGCCCTGCCCCGACTTGATGGACACTCAAGAAGGCGCGAGAAAGCGCTGGGAGTGATCCATGACGAGGAAGCAGAGGAAGAGGAAGCGGAGGGCGTTCACGCCTGAGTTCAAGGCGGAGGTGGTGGGTCTTTGCACGGCGGGGGACCGGAGCATCGGTCAGGTCGCGCAGGACCTGGATCTCACGGAGACGGCAGTTCGGCGTTGGGTTCAGCGAGCCGAGATCGATGCTGGGAACGGGCCGCCTGGAGCGCTGACGACGGAGGAGCGGGAAGAGCTGCGGCGTCTTCGGCGCGAGAACAAGCGGCTTCAGATCGAGCGGGAGATACCAAAAGAGGCG